>CM050165.1:386360817-386518317 GCA_027410445.1 Discoglossus pictus | reverse complement strand
TGCGTGCAGAGAGAGAAAGTGCGCATAGAGAGCGAGAGCGCACAGAGAGAGAAAGAGGGAGACAGACAGCACAGAGAGAGACAGCACAGACAATCATTTATGACGGGTAAGTTACTAGTAAGAGAAGATTCCTCATCTCACAACTTTCAAGTCTCAGTTTAAAAAAATCACCTTTTTAAATATACTTTCCCATACCGCCCCACTCGCAAATATTTAGTAGCATCCCCCATTCCATATACTTATCCTTTTTACCATAATTTGTCTTTTCTACCACATAAGTTGATTGTAAGCTCTCTGGGGCAGAGACTATTTAAATTATTGACTTTCAGCCTTATTAAATTGTGATTCGGTAAATTTAAAAGGGCTCTATTTAAGCACACAGCATATTTTTTTTTCTTTAAAACATTTGTTCAACATGCACTTTTAAATCCATGATAAACTTTATTTTACTTTTGTATCCCTTTACATGTAACATTATAATACAAATCAATGTGAATATATATATATATACAGTAAGTATCTGCACATCTGGTTTAATGATTAGTATTATTAATGTTCACAGCACATCTTTAGCACATGATAATACTTGTTCTTGGACTATGAAACATTCTTGATTCATATCAAAACAGTAACAACGTGAAAGCTGAGAGGGAATACATTCATACAACTTGCTTCAACGTGTTCAGTACATGTGTCTCTTAAAGAGGCACTGACGCCGGAAAACCAGGTAGATCTGAAACAGATGTCAGGCACCGACCTTGTACAACTGCTGGGAAGGTCTGCTGAATAAAGAATAAAGTGCTAAAGGCTGCATCAGAATGTGCATGTGATGATAGGAGGGGAAGTATCATATATTTATAGTATGCTGTTATGTACGTTATAATCAATTTTGCATTAATGGATGCGGACATTTACCTTTGATCCTACAGCGTTCCTTTAAGTAATTTAACCCTTAGGTTTCAATGTTTAGGAGCATTATAAAGAAAAGGCGTTTTTACATGAATAGATAGGACTTCACCACTGCTGCTTCAGGGTCTAGTCTCTTATAGCAGTGAAACATAGGGCCAATATATTAGTATATTGCAAAAGATACCAATAGAGCTGCATAGTTATAATAAAAAAATGGACCAGTAATAAAGTTTTACATGATAAGCACGACATCTCTTCAGATCCATATTGCATCAGACACAAAGCTAGACATACCCATGACCTTTTATATTTAAAGAGAACTAACCTCATTGACATTTTTATTAAGTGGAAAAGGGATAATGATGTTTAGAGAGACTTCTCTAATGTCTACGTCAGAGAAGTACTGTAGACCAATAACCAGAAACATTCAGCTATGCCTTTTCTTGATGATACCATTTGCCATAATAGCTAAAGGAGAAAATATTATGGGCCACATTTCATTCCATGCCCGCAACTTGATCGCACATAGCCGTATGTCTGCGGATGTGTTGCGGGCTCCCGTTTGTCTCTGATTGTGATGCTATTCACTTGCTCAAGCCCACAAGTTACTGTCCCAAAGCCGAAACTGTAAACCATGCACTGGTTCGGAGCAGTTCAGGGTGGGAACATGATCAATTAAGCATTTAGAAAATGAGACTGTCATTATTACGGAAGTAAAACATGGAGGTTACAAACCCGCAAAATAAAGAATTATGAAAATGGATGCCAATACTGTTCTAGACCATATGGGTGGCCTGATATGTTTTAACTCATTGATACCTCTAGATCGATTTAACCCCAAAATTAAACATAAAAATAAATTTAAATTCCTGCCGATTTGTGAGCTTGAGACTGTTGTGCAATTGATTCTAATGTCTGTCATCACTTTCCCCATTATTTACAGTGCACTATTGATTTTTTATTTGCATTTACAGTGCTACCACCTTGCGGGTCCTCTCTAGCACTCGTAGGATTTTCTCCTTCATTTGCTATTTACGGGTGTGAAAACATGTCCGGGCTTGGGGAAATTGAGCAATTGAATAGCGATTTGCGGTTTTAGCCTTGCAAAAGTGAAAGATCAAAGGCTTCGGGAGGCTGTAAGTTTAACCATCACAATATTTTCAAGGCTGTAACACGTAACCTGTTTGGAGTCCGCAGAATGACACCAATTGAATAGCAAATTTACTTGCAACCTCCTTTATGGCTACCGGATCCCCCAAAACCTCAATTAACTATGGCCCTATATGGTGAAATGGATTGGTTCCAGTTAGTGATATCTATAAAATCTCCTGCCATGTTTGCCCATAACTAGACAAAGTAAACAAAGATTCACGCATCTTCTGGATTTATTTTCAAACACCTGGTGCCTTTGGGCAAATTTCTCTGTTACAGTTATTATCTATCCGATGTTCATATAGCATGAAATAGAAGAACATAGGATATGGGAATTACATATTTGTCAGGCATGCACAAAAAATAAAAAATAAAAATGATTTGCATTATTTTGGAATCATCAAGAATTTTCCAAAGGATGAAAAAGATTTTACTAAAAATGCCGTTTTTGAGCATTTTGTGTATGTACATCTGACAAAATTTGTCTTAGAAGTGCCAGCTGCAGCCAATCAGTCTTGAGAGAGAGTAAATGATTTGTCATACAGCTCCATAACTTGGTTAATGCTTTGCCTTGATGCACAAGGAGGTCTTAACCATGCCCCAAATGCAATATGCAGGGCAATCACAATTACCTGATTGTAATGTATAAAACCTGTTATTTGAGACCCATTTTAGACAAATTTGAATTCAATGTGCCTTTAGGATTACTCACAGTACAATGTGGAAAATATCAGGGAAACTTCTGTAGTGATTGATTAGAAGAATATTTTTTGTTGTTGTACTAGGTTACCTTTCTTTCTTTTTTTCGTTCGTTCTTTTCTCACTCATGCTTTCAATGGTTCAAAACATTAACCAGTGAGGTCTGGGGTAAGTATGTTGCTGTGTATGTCAACAGTAAGCATAGGCAAAGGTGTAAGTATTAGTATGATGTACAGCGCTACGGAATATGTTGGCGCATTATAAATAAACAATAATAATAGTAGTACAAATAATGGGGCTCCTGTTTATGTCATTCAGTCAACAATACACTAGATCAAAAATATGTTTAAATACTGATATTATATCAGTATTTAGACACATTTTTGCCTTAGCGTATTTGTGACTGATGACTGAATGACATTAACATGAGCACCATTATTTGTATTATTATTATTGTTTATTTTTAATGCGCCAACATATTCCATAGCGATGTACATCATACTAATACTTACACCTTTGCCTATGCTTACTGTTAACCTACACAGCAACATACTTACCCTCACTGGTTAATGCTTTTAACCGTTGCAGCATTTTTTTAGTTGATTAATAAAGTTTAATTCCCGTATTTTATATGTAAATATTTGAATTTAGTGTCAAGCAATTTAGTGTCTATCACTTTCTTCATGTAACATTGAGGTAGGTTCATTGAGCACCATAAAGGCAGCAAAGTACCTCTGAGAGGCTTCCATGGAAATGTTTCCTATAGCTAATTGATACTGAAGTCTTCTCTCTCTTTCTTACTTTTGATTTCTTGCTCTGTGTCCCTCAATTCCTTGCTCTCTTTTTCTTACTCTGTATTAATTTATTTTTTGCTACGTCTCTCTTGTGCCTCGGAATAACTACCCCAGCAGAGCAAACCGCGTTGGCTTATCATGGTAAACGTTGAAGGTAACAGAAGATCACCAGATAGGAAAGGAGAAGATCACCAGCCAGGAAAGGAGAACTATACACCAGTGGATGTGTTGAGTTATTCATTCAAAGCTTGGTTTTGTTCTATCTTGTGAGTGCAAAATCACCTATAATAGTCTTAAGTTGTGAGTGACGCCTGTGAGATGTGTTCTGCACAGGCGTTACTCACATGCTGCTATATGTAAATCATGGGAAATCATGCAACTGTGTCTGATTTGTGCATGTGCGGTGGAGCCGAGGCACTGGGTCACTGGGAGGGAGAATGGAAGAGAGAGAAAGGAGGTAGAGAGAAAGGGGAGAGAGAGCGAGGGGGAGAGAGGGAGGCAGGACGAGAGGCATTGTGTCACTGGGAGGGAGAGATAAAGAAAGAGAGAGGAGGAGAGATGGAGGGGGAGAAAGAGAGCAACAGAGAGGAAGAAAGAGAGGGAGTGAGAGGAGGCAGAGAGAGAGGGAGGGAGGCAGAGAGAGAGGGAGGAGGAGAAAGAGAGCAACAGAGAGGAAGAGAGAGAGGGAGAATGAGTGAGAGAGAGGAGGCAGAGAGAGAGGGAGGAGGAGAGAGAAAGTGGGAGGGGAGAGGAATGGGGAGAGAGAAGGGAGGAGTGAGAAAGAGAGCACACAGAGCCTAAGAGAGGGCACAGAGAGAGAGAGGGCACAGAGAGAGCGGGGGTGCAGAGAGAGCGTGCACCACCGTGCACAAAGAGAGAGAAAGTGCAGAGAGAGACAGAGGGTGCACAGAGAGAGAGAGAGGGTGCACAAAGAGGGCACAGAAAGAGACAGAGGGCACTTAAAGAGAGACTGCACATAGAGAGACAGAACAGACAATTGAACATACCATATCATACCGTCATTTATGACGGGCAGGTTACTAGTTATTTTAATAAATGGTGTTAATCTACATCTATATGGCTATACGACTTTGAGGCTGTAATCTTGTTTCTATTTAATATGTCTCTCTTGTACACTATCTTTTGCTTTCCCACCCTGTCTCTCTAATTTATTGTTCTGTCATTCTCTCTTGAGCTCTCTTTCTTTACTGCTCTGTCTCTTATTTCTTGATCTGTTTCACCCTTTTGCTATGTCTCTCTTTTTCTTTCCTTTTCTACATTTCCCTTCAGTTCTGTATTATTCTCCCATGTCTGTGGTCGTACAATCCAGTTCAGTTCCAGTTCTTATATCAGACATCATCCTATATAGTTCTCATATCTGCTTTGCTAAAATATGATTGCAGATAAAGGAAATATTATACTTATAATAAAGTACCACTGTGGTGTAATATTTATAGATTACTCTTTTGTCAGAACTTGACTTGATAATGGACCAAATGTATTTACATGGTTTAACATAAATAATTACAGCGTTTAACATTGTACAAGATTTACTTTTAATGATGATGGACATTTATGTTTTTAAAATAATTTAAAACCTGGGAAATAATTTATCAAATGCAAATCGATATTCTTTTTATGATACCAAAGGCCCTCTTCAAATAGCCACTTGCCAAAAATAGTCAATGGCGGCAGAATATGGCCCCATAGGATAACCCATCAAGTTACAGATGGAGTAGCAATATACAATAACAGTCCTATAAATATAAGATTGGTTTTTTTTTAAGTAAGAAACAAGTAAATGACATTTTCACTACACTACAGTGGTCCTTTAATTTACTTTCCTTTACATGGTATTTTTATTTCTTTTCTTTAATATTTTCTGCATCTCTTTCTCTCTTTCCTTTTGAATCCAGAAGGTATGTTTGTGGTTCTACATAATTAGTCTGCTATAATTAGGCATATGATTGAAAATCTGGGAATTATTATATTTATCCTAATTGATTTTCCATTCCATGGGACCAGCCAAGATAAACCATGTCATGAATTAGGAACAACACAGCTGATTTCCTGATTAGCATTGAGAGAAAGTAACATTATCTCCATCATGCACTGCTCTATCTGACCACGGGGTCACATTAAACTGCATCAACAGGATGATGCACTGATTAGCTAGTTCCTTAATGCCTTCGCAAATATTTGATTTCTTTCCAACATGGCCTCTGACTAGGCAAGGGTATCTGAAAGAGATTCATTATAGCATAAATAGACGATGCCTAGCAGTGTATCGAGGGCCATATTTATCAGTAGGCAATCTAGGCATCTGCCCAATGCTAATTCACTCATAGGGATGCCTGCCTAATTGGTAATGTGAGAAAGCTTTTGAATTCAGCTCCTCTGTTTTACTAGACTACTACTCAAATTTAGTGTGTTGCAAATGTGTGACAGCTTCCAAGTAAGTATATGGTAACACAGATTTGATGCTTATTTTATCTACCTAAAATCTAAAAAATGCATTGAGGATCCATTTCCAAAAGTCACTTTTTGGTGTTTTCTATGTGTATTAAATAAAACATATTTTTCATAACATTTATACATTAATTAAAGTACCGCTTTACATATAAATCATATAGTCATGCCGTTTGTATGCTGGAAACAATATAATATAGGTGGCAAATAAACCATCTCAGTAAGTTTTGCCATTCTGGATCTCATCCTTGTTGTGGTGAAGGGCCTTGTGTACTTCAATGAAGCCGTGAGCTATACTATGTAGGGTCACAAGATGGAAGAGAGGTCAGACAAATCGAAGTCAACTAGATAAGGAACTGTCAATCCACTCCAGTACCTTTACCAAGAAAACCTTATGGATAAGCACAAACAGAGACATAACGATGGGCCTAGTGTGCTACTGTCCACCGGGTCAGAAAGAGTCGAGCACGACTGAACAGCATATTAATTGTATTATCTGTTTATACTCACTTGCCCCTTCTGGATCACTACCTTATCATGATGAAGGGGGTTGTGTACCTCAATGAAGCAGTGAACCATAACATGCAGAGTCACCCAAGATGGGCAGGTCATGGCAGAAAGGTCAGAAAAATTGTGGTCCACTGGAGAAGGAACTGGCAACCCACTCCAGTTTATTTGCCATGTTAACCTTATGCGGCTGGCGTCATGCAGTTCATAGGGTCAGGGAGAGTCAGACTTGACTGAACGACTAAACAAAACATACTCACTTGAGCATCTCAGCAACTTTCATTGCTTTTACTTCCAGTTTATGGCTGATGCAGCCTTCAGTACACAGTAATATTTGTGTGCAGACAGAAGTCTGTTGGTCTGGACTGCTTTAGGCAGGTGCACACAGCGCATTAAATAAGGAGAGATTGCTATTTTGTTATCACTTTAAATTTAACAGAATCTGTGTTTACCTGTAAACATGAGGGTATTAAAGCAGGAACATTTGTGCTATTTTGGGACACGCAGAAGCCACAAGGATTAATAATGGATGTCCAGCCACTCTCAGATGATATGATATCCCATCTATCATTAGCTGTATTTTTTTAGCTTTTAGCTGTTCCCTTCATGCAGTACAGATAATATCAGGTTTATTTTTGATGTCTCACAGCTGCAGATTGGCAAACCCTGATCAACAAACATTATATTTATGAAAACTACTATATATCAGGTCTAAGTCTTTAATTTTCCTGTTTTTGATTAATAAAACGTGTTCTATTACAATGGAGGAAACATTTTTTTGACAACTACTAAACCTCACAATGAATTAGAAGAATTTGTCTTTAAGTGTGTGTGAAATGCTCACTGTGTTTTTCTTATAGTTTTTTTATGTTTTAAATCCAAAAGAAAAGGAATAATCAGAAGAAGAAATAAAAAGATCATTATTTTTTCTATATGTCACTTTTTTGGTTATGTTATAATGGTTTAATCTATTGGCATGCCTGGGCAACTTAGTAAATTATAAGAGAGAGCGGGCAAATTTGTCCTAAAGAGATGAAGAAGGAGTATTTGATTAACCACTTCCCTAGTAAAGCGTATATAACACAACTACATGTCTTAGAAAAATATAAATGATTCTTTATTGTTATTGGTTCCACAGATAATTGTACAAGAGGAAACTACATAATAATATACGGATGCACATGGATGCACAAAAAAATAATACAATCGCAGTATTGTGTATGTATATATATATATATATATAATATATATAATTACTAGTAGGTTGCTTAGTTCTTTGGGGATTGAAATAAGCCCAGCATTTGTATGTTTTAGATCTCCTTTGGTCCATGTACATCCAGAGATAGATAAGCAAGAGTTTTGCATCATATTGAGAACACTACTTCCCTGGCCGAAAACCTGATTGGATAATTCATGCTTTTAGCAGCAAAACACTCTTTAGTGGCCCAATCAGTTGTTTGTATAGTGTATTAATAACTGTATGTGTGTGCTGTTCTGATTGTTAATGGTGTCTGTTGCTAGTCAGTGAATGATTATTCGAGTAATTTGTCCTTCAGCCCCATTAAATTAGAAGCCCGTAGTGACATCGGGAAGCTCGCAAGGGCTGCAGGCTTGGAATTTGGCCAAGTTACATAGCTATTAAATTAGAACAGGCCGCGAGTTACGGGCTTGAGATGCAAACCTGTAAACCATTTGTCGACAGTTGGATACACGGCCGTGAACGTGATCAATTAGTTAAACCCGTAGTTATGGGTTCTAGAGGGAGCCAATGGCAACAGAGATCGTCATCATTACGTCACAGAAAAATGGAGGTTGGATTTCAAAGCCTTATGAGGTTCAATTATGAGTTACGATCGGACTCACATTCCAGATATAATGCAATATTCATAAACCCGTAAATATGATATTCTATTACATGTGAGTGCCACTATATGTATTAACACATTGATTGCCGGGATCGATATAACACAGAAGTTAAACATGAAATAAAGTGGTTGTTTTTTGTCGATTTGCGGGCTTGAGAATGTTGTGCTATTAGTTCTAAGACATAACATCACTTTCCCTTTTAATATAAGTACAATAGTGTGTGTATATTTGCATTTACAGTACTACAGATTGGACTGTAACCCCCTTGCGGGTCCTCTATGGTACCTGTTGACTTATTGGCTCCATTTGCGGGTTACGGGGTGGAACGCCAGTGAATTTGTTGCAATTTAATAGCTAAATTGGAATTGTAACAGTTACGGGCTTGACAGAACAAAAGATTTGTGGCCGCAAAGTTCCACGTTCCACGACACGTAGGCTTTTTACGCAAATAACCCGCAGATCGGCAGCGGCCTGCTTTACAGGGACAATTTAATAGCCGTAAGTCTTACGGGCTACATTAATGGCTACAGTTTTACACGTTAATCTAATTTAATAGGGCTGCTTGTCGGTGGCTGCATCTGCAAGTAAATAGTTAAATTATTTTTTACCATGATCAAATATACGTTTGATCATTGCAATGAAAACTGAAGCTTAGACATTTATATTAAATTCACTGGTATAGGTTTCTGAGGAATTAATTTGTTTTTTGTATACTATGCAAGAAAGGAGTAGTTAATTTGACATGTATATATATATATAGTTGATAGGAGTGTGGTCAAAGGCCATATGTCACTTTGGGAACTGAACTGATTTGAAAGATTCTCTATTGAACCTAATTTAAGACATGTTACCTCAGACATACAGAGGATACTTAAAGAGCAAGTTTAAAATATCTCTTATATTAAAGATCACTCTTAGAGAAGATTAACTATCTACTTAGAAGTTACAAATAATAAATGCAGGCTGGGCTATTATGGCTCATGTACTTGTAGCACTCTATTAGGCGCAGCCTAGTGACAGTATATGCGCCCTCATACCCTGCCGTCCTTTACTGAGCATGCCCAGTCTGAACCAGAGTCTGACTGGTCAGCATTTTTTTGTCCAGCTTCCAGGCAGAGCTGGCTATGCAGTCTGATAGAAACAATTAGGAGGAGATAAGCGGCCCTGCTTGAGGAGAAAACTGACACATTCAGAATTAAGGAAACAAAGAGTAAGTTTGATTTATTTTGAACTACATATGGTTTTTAATAGTCTATGTCCATCAAACAAACATTCAGGACTTTTCTTGTGCTGCCCCTATTCTCTGGAACTCCTTGCCTCTCTCCACCAGACTATCTGCCTGCCTCAAAACCATCAAGACCACACTAAAACACATATGTTTAAAGAAACCTATCACCTTCCTTCCTAACATACACAACACTTCTCTCACCCTCCTGCACCACACACAAAACTGAATGACGCGGAGGCTGCACAGGCTCCCTGGGTCAGCCCGTAGCGTCGCGTGACCCAGCGGAGCCTGTGAGGCTATCAGCCAATCAGGTGCGTCGGGGGCGTGTCGGAAGCCCGTTTCACGCCGTTGAGCACAGCAGCGCGGTCTCCCGACTGGAATCCCACCCACCCACCCACCCTGTATTTTGTTGTTAACAGATGTATATGGAGTATTCTTTAAAAAAATAAAAATATATATATATATATAATATAAATAAGAAATATTGAAATTAATATATGTTTTGGTTAAAGAATTCGGAGAAGTGGCTATCGTATGTTGTGTAATGTTAATTTATGACTGGGCGGCGGGAGGTGAGTTGCCCGGCCCACTGGCCTAAGGGGGCGATGGCCCCACCTCACAGGGCGTGCTTAAAGATAAGCATTGGGGCTTTGGGCAGGGCTCAAAGCGTGAGGTCACTGTTCGTGGCCGGGCTCCTCCCCCAGAAGGAAAAGGACTAAATTAGTCATTTAAATAAGTTATGGTTGTTGTTTACATTGTTTCAAAATAAATCTGTGGCCCGTTGTTTCTCCCAACTCAAGTTGTCGTGTCAGTTATTCCATTACCTAGCCTAAATGGATCATGCATGGGTCATGAGTTTTCAATCTTGCATGGCGCTTTGGGGAGAATTCTCTGTACACCGGATTATAAACTTAAAGACAGGGCCCTCCATTCTTTGCAATGTGTTAATATTGATTATGTCTTTGCCTGGAAATTAACTTATGTATAGCGCTACGGAATATGTTGCGCGTTAAAAATAAACGATAATAATAATAATATGAGCTTTACTTTAAATGCATGTATATTGTCATGCAATTGTTGTGTTTCTTGTCTTAGTGCGCATTAATGACACTATACATGTAAACATACAATATAGAAGAACATTTGAGAATACATACGTGTCAATTGAATTTATATATAACTATAACACACAGAAGAGTTTCAGACATTAATCCAGAATGAATTTCCTGCTATTTCTTACTTCATTATAATGGCAGAATGATGGCAGGGGGGTCTGGCTTCATCATTCTCAGCTACGTAGAACTGAGGACAAGCAGCAAAGCTCACTGTATCTATTTTAAACAGAAAGTCATGAACCCTCAGAAAAAAGAAACTCAACACGGGTAGGAATGTATTTTTTTTATAGAAAATGCTTGAAACTGAAGCAGTATCCAATTACAGCATATTAGATGAGCATAATCTCATTTCATGTGCATAGCAACACAATTACACGCAATTTAAAATGCAGTCTACAGTTCTTTCTAGATGTTTAATTTAGTGGTTTCAAAAATAGCCTTTGCTTCTTTTTATTATTGGTATATAATCTACCATGTAATCATCTTGTGGTTTTGATTTTCAATTTAAATTTGTTGTTGCTGGGGCATCATACATAGGTCTCAAGGAGCACGGCTTCTACGAGAAGGCGCTTGGATTCCAGCCCAAATCACAGGAAGTCTAAAGTCTGTATCAAAATTAAAATAAATAACGCTTGTTTAAATGTAATAGCATTCACTTCAATGAAGAGACACAGTTATTGTAGACGTAAAAGGTAAAAATACGAATAAATATATTTGCAACTGGTTGTTATTACACATTTTGAGTGGAAGTGTTGGATAACAGAGCTTGAAAAATAATTGTTTTAAAGGTAAATTACATGAAAAGATCCTCCATCTCTATAAGTCCCTTTATCTAGGGAGAAGAGCATGCCTAGTGGCTAAATCATAATGGTAAACAAAACGAGTAGGGGTGCTCATCTGTGAACGAAATATACCTCAGTGGGTTGAGAACAGGGTTTTAGCTCACTTGTGCCCTTCACAGGGAGAAATATCCTGTAGAAGGCGCTCATCGCAAGGCCCGAAAAGTAGACATGGAAGAGGCTCGCAATGAATGCCAAAGGTGCTCAGATTGTGTGGCAAACTGCATTGCAAGGCTTAAAAAAATGTTGCCGTCATTTTTGACGGGCAAGTCGCTAGTTCAAAAATAGTTTTACAGATTTGCAATACATATTATGGCTTAAATAATTGTATATTAATCTAAATAATTGTACCATGATGCTGTATGCATGGTTGTGTTTTGGCCTAGGTCCAAGGGGAAGCCTGTGTGAATATGCTGATATATAGCTATGGAATATGCACAGAATATTCTCTCTGTACCTAGCACTTAATGACATATATACACTTATGATTTTCCATATAGATGTGTGATAAACGTATGACTGCAATATAGCAAAGAGGAAAGGAGGAGTAACTTGGTCATTGGGAGTGCACAAATCTGAATGGACCAAGGGGAGCACACATCCTAAATATGCCCCTGGCTGGATGTAAGGGAATAGCACAGACTGGGGGAGATAGAGCCCACTGCTCCTGTGTCCTTACTAACTACTGTGTATAAAAGTATTAAAGAGTGCATGTAATCTTCTTATAGGCTAATTAGGAGAGGACCGGCAAATGTTGGAACAGAATCACATTTACTGGATGGATGTCACCAACTTGACAAAGAGCAGCAGCTTACCTGCCTAGAGATATTGAAATAACCCCCTATTAGGGTTGATTGTTGGTTCTGTAAATGCAAAATGTTGAAAGTCCTCTCTCTCCCCAAAATCAAGTTACATTTTAATTTATTATTAACGAACACGAAAACATCTATAGATATTCTTGACATTTTCCCCTTTGTTGTGGTAGTATTCTGCTAATTAGAGGCAACTGAATATTAATTAGCTGTTATTTTGTGCTAATTAATAAATAGTTATGTGCTATTTGTTGTAGTGGTGAGAGTGGTGAATAAAAGCAGGCTAACAACAGTGTCTGATGACGCATTTTTCAAGTCCAGACCTAAATATTTCCCAGGTATTTTTTTTTACTTTTAATGCTACAGGAAGCTAGTGATAACCAAAGGAAAAAAAACAGGATAAACAATAACCTGCTCATACGCAGCTGCATCTAATAAAAAAAGGACGTTTTACTTATTTGAGCAGCTATTACATATTGACAGTCGCAAATTGAATAGCAGCATGTGATAAATGTTCAAGGATAATAGCGTCTGAGCATTACCTAGCAACTGCCTCTATAAATGTGCCGGTATAAAGCCAAGGACACAATATTCTGGAATATAATAGTTTATTCTGTCTATGTGCGACAATCAAATACTCATAAATTCATTGGCAAAAAGTTACAATTATAATCAAAACTCAGGGAATTTTGTATTTAGCACATTGGAGGTTTCACACAGGATATATCATAATTATATCATAACTAGTAAATTATTAATAATAATTAAAGATTTTTCTCTCCCCCCCCTCCCTTGTGTCTCTCTCCCCTTCCCTGCATTTCTCCCCCTTTGTCTCCCCCCCTGTGTCTCTTCCCCCTTCCCTCTCCTGTGTTCCCCCCTAACTTCCCTGTGTGTCTCCCCTTCACATCCCCTGTGTCTCTTCCCCCTTCCCTCCCCTGTGTCTCTGTCCCAAGTCTTCCCTCCCCTGTGTCTCTTTCTCCCTCTACCCTGCCCTGTGTCTCTTTCTCTCTCTCCCCTGTGTCTCTTTCTCCCTCTCCCCTCCCCTATGTCTCTTCTCCCCTTCCCTCCCGTGTTTCTCTTCCCCTCTGCCCCTGTGTCTCTTTCCCTCCCCTGTGTCTCTCCACCGTCCCTCTATTTCTTCTACTCCTCTGGATCTCTTGCCTCATCTCCCCTCCCCTATGTCTCTCCCCCCTCTCCCCTCCCCTGCATCTCTTCACCCCCCTGTGTTTCTTCCCTCCTGTGTTTCTTTTCCCCCTGTGTCTCTTCCCCAGAGTGTCTCTCCCCCGGTGTCTCTTCCCCCAACCTCTCCCCTGTGTCTCTTCCCCCTCCCCTGTGTCTTACAACATAAGACAAATGGTATATTGTTTAATTTTAACAAGAAACACAAAAATCTTTGATTTAATTCATTTCAAGCAAATTAACTCTGACTTTACTTTGAAACCCAAACTATGTAAAACCCAAACTACATGTTAGATCCTGAAAGTATCTATATTATTCTGCAGGGCATTATAGTAGGTAAGTCACTATGTAAACATCCACGCCCATAACGAGTGCCAAGAACATAATTAGCCTGAATTAATCTTGAGAGGGAACCATAATTAAATACTTGGCATGACATTGGATAGTTAATATAGAATATACACTGGGTAATTTTCAGTCTGCAGTAATTGTCACCACCCTCTTAGACAGTGAATGTATCCATTAGGCCATCAAGAGGGATTACACAACCTAATTTTCATCTTATTACATACTTCTTAATAGTTCTCACCACACTAAAACAAGTAATGAGTCCAAAATCCATACAGCTTTATTAAATTGTGATTCGGCCAATTGAATAGGGCTCTATTTAAGCACATAGCATATTTTTTTTTACAGAAGTTTTTAGTTAGTGAAGACCTTGCTTTTGGATAGAAGTTCACTAAGTAAAAACTTCTGTAAAAAAAAATATGCTGTGTGCTTAAATAGAGCCCTATTCAATTGGACGAATTGCAATTTAATAAGGCTGTTAGTTCTCATACTTAGACCACACTCTTTAAATGTAGTTGTGAAATTCTAATGCAAAATTTCAAATTCATGGTCCTTGAGGCTACATGAATCTCTGCTTAGTCACAAAAAGTCACTCAATTTCCTCAGAAAACATAATACATATTAATACAAAAGCTCATTGTTGACAGGTTTTCAAAATATCCACATTTGGGCGAAGCCACAACTGCTCAAAATATTTAACGTATGGTATAAGAGAGGGTTAGAGTGAATGGAAAGAGATAAAAGAGAAGTGGAAGAAACAAATGGAAAGAACCAAAGAGAGTGATGGGAAAAGTCTCAGTAAGAGAATTAAATCGGGAACAGAATGAGGGGAAATTAGTATAAATCAAAGAACAAAGTTAGGGGGAAATAAATAAATGGGGTGAGAGGTTGGTTGGTCAAAGTGTGCAATGTGGGAGAAAGATGGAAATGGGAGACAGCAAAGGAGGAAAAAGGGTAAAAGTCATGTGACGAGGGAAGACAAGGGAATGCAAAAGCAGAAAATAAAACTTTGATTAGGAAAGGAAGTATTGAAAATAAGAGTATTTCGAGGTGAGAAGAGTAATGCAATGGTTGAACCATCTTGCCACAATTTTCTTGCTAGCCTTTTTTTCATATTGAAACATATACAGAAATACAGAGCCTGACAGAAAGGTAGACTGTGGAGAAAATGTATCATTATCAAAAAAGAAAGTAGTTAACATAAGAAACAGGAAGCTTGAATTGGTATCATTTTCATAAAGGTTGAGCAAGTTCTGCATTGCATGGCATCACAGTTTTAGCTTAGTTTATACTAGAGCTGAGCTGTGTAAAATGATATTTATCTTGAGAAAACATAAGAGTCCAAAGAGGATAACCAAGTAATATTGGATTTAGTAGGAAATCAATACTTGGATTATTCTAGTGGAAAATACAATAGAATGTATGATTATTGCTATACATAAATACAATTACACACATTTATTCCTCTGGGGCAACTCTGTCAAGAATCATACATTATGGTTAAGATTGAAAACAGAGCATATATATATATATATATATATATATATATATATATATATATATATATATAAAGGATTTTGTTTTAATGTGGCAATAGTATGAGTAATATTGACCATTATTATGGATAAAGCCAGAAGATTGATGTGGAATGTTCATATGGAGAAATTGAAGAAATATAGTTAATGGACAATATTGTAGAATATTGAAGTATATACCGTATGCACATGAAATACAGTTATTGTTTCTGCACTGGTAAAGCATCATAGAAATATATTTAATCAAGGGCCACTGCGATATCTTAACAACAGCTAAATATTTTTATTAGACATTGATCATATTCAATGATTTAAAAAAGCAATATTCAATAATAAAAATATTTTCAAAAAATCAGAATTAATTTCTGCTGGTAGGTAATCTATGTGAATTTAGCACTTTATATTTCTATTACAAATAAAGAAATATGAGTTTTATTAATAATGAATATATAATTAAAAATCCTCTTTCTATAGCACTATGTTGTAGAGGTCAGATATAGGCCTCACCATAAGGATTATAGGGAAGAGTTATATAGAGTTATATGGAGTTATAGGAACTAACAGAAAATACAACAGAATAATTAGTTGTAATTACATAGAGCATTAGTATGAATTATAGGTAAGAATATGTGTTAAAAAGAAATTAGATGGGGCAATAAAAGTAAATATTAGTGAGAAGACAGAGAAGGAATATATAATGAAGTTTATAATATAGTGCGTGCATTGTAAGGAGGGATCTCTACACCTTCTTCTGTACCAGTATGTAACGTTTGTCATGGTAATCTTCTGTATTTTTATATATTATTATATATTATATATTTACTGTATCCCCTGTACATAGAGCTACAGAATATACTGGCACTGTATAAATAAAGTGTTGTAATATAAGAGTAAGGAATCACATTGAGTAAACAGAAGCATTTTAAATAGGCTTAAACAAATAGAGAGGGTTTATATGATTAGTTTAGTACTTTGCACAAAACATGCATATTTTTCAAGGATGAAACAAATAAACAATATGAAGAGCTACATAAACCATTGGCATAAAATTATTTTCATAGAAAATATGAATTTTAGCAGACTGCTTGTGTGTGCTGGCTTCCATTTCTCAAAGCTGGCTATAGAGAGTTGTATAGACTGAGGGGCTGCCCTATGACGTCCAATGTGGCAGTTTTTAACTGTACGGATGTATATGTGCTCTATAAAAGGTCCCTCCCAGGTGAGCAAAAACAAATTGTTTCCTCCAACAAATCAAAATCACATATATAGTTGTGAGCATATGAGCCGTTGCTCACACTTGCGGGCTCGCGCAGCGAGCCTGCGGCTCCTTGCCAGCAACTGCAACCCTCACAAAATTTACGTCGTAACGCAAACAAAATACGAGACACGTTACGACCCATTATGACCTCGCAAAAAACGGCCGCAACACGCGCACATCAAAACATGAAAAATACAACAAATACATAAAAAGCTTACTTACAGGAAGAGGGAGCATCCAGGACCTCGAAAACTAAAGTTACACCTCAATTTAACTCAAATTAAAAGAGTTTAGACACTAAAAAATTATCTAAGCGAGAGAAAAAATGGCCGCCGAAAAAAACGAAAACGAGGCTACAGCAGTCTAAAGACGCAAAACACCACCAAACACCTACGTATTTGCCCCAAAACACCTACGAGATTAGAAAACAAGGACGCAACCTACGCAACCCCAAAAACATTACAAACACAACAAATACAAACAACAAACACAAAAAAAGGGTACTCACAGCAAGGGGGGGGCACCGAGGACCTCTGCAAGTGAACTTACACCTCGATTTAAGCACAAATTTCAGAGTTTGGAGACCCGAAAATCACCTAAGCGAGAGAAAGAATGGCCGCTTAACAAAACTAAAACGAGGAGAAGGTCCCTAAACACGCAAAACACTACCATAAACATGCAAAACACCACCAAACACCTACGGATATTCCGAAAAAGCCCAGCAAACAGCTACGGATATTCCGAAAAACTTGCACGACATAGAAAACGAACAACGCTACATCAGCCACATTATATACACCAAACACCCTTAGCTCACTTACACTTTCATTGCCGTAATTTTTTGACGGGCAATATTCTACTACTAGTTTTTATGGAGTTTCTAGCAAACAAAGATGGGGAAAAATTGGAAGACTTTTTTGACAGCGGCTATGTTGGGAAACTAAAAGAGTTACAGTTTATGGAGTAATTATGTGGATTACAGCTGCATGTGTATCAAAGTCTGTGGTGTAGATAAGAATCTTGAATTCATATCATTCAATCCATAATTGTGCCATGCGGGGGAAAGGTGACTGCTCTGTGTATCCTGTTGGCTGTCATTCATCACATAGAGAGAGTGCAGTATAATATATATCTCTATGGCAAAGCATTCCTTCTGTGTCTGAGAAATCTGCAATGCAAGTATTCTGTAATTAACCCTTCCCTGTTCCCAAAATTAATTCATCCTTTATAAAGCCTCAAGCACTATATCATTAGCTTGTTCTGTATAACAATCCAGATCAAATGTGAAACACATTATGAATCTTTAATAGGTTATGTACAACCTCAAGCAGAGTGTGGTATTACTCAGTATTTTATCCCATCCATAATTACTGACCGTCTATTAAATGATATCACTTTTGGATGAGAAATTCATTTCACAGATAAAATGTTATTGCAAGCATTAAATAAGAGTTCTGGATGAAGCAGCGACTCTACTATTAAGAAGACATTCTTAACCAGACTATTTCATACCATACTATTAACTCAGAAAATATGTTATTAAATTCTACTAATGCCATTGGAAAGAGACCAAGAAACACACTGGTCCGAGCACTGGAAATACCTTTCTGTCTGTTTCCAATAAGTACTAATTAGATTTAGAGGTAATATTGCAGGGTGAGATCATGTCATTCAGCAGTTTTAGGAACTGTGCACAACAGTGACTTTGTGGGTGCAGTGTTTGAAAGCGAGTGTTTAAAACAAGCTTTTATTGTAATGTATAATGTGACAGCAGATAAGATCCATTTGGACCACCATGTCCGAACACTTTCCGTAGACTGTATTTGATTCAGGACAGCCTCAGACTGAATTTCTTAAAGGGCCACTGCAGTTGAAGGAAAAAGACAATTGTTTGTACCAAACGAATAATTTTAGACAACTGGGTAAGACATGAACACAAAATCTTTTTTGGGAAAAATCTGAATTTTTAAAGACCTTTTTATGAATACAGGAATCCATTTGTGTTTGCTATATCATCCACTTAAAGCTGGATGATGTGTGTGTTTGTAGTTATCAATGAATGGGAGGGTGGGGAGGAAGAGAACAGACATAGGTGTAGAGCCCTTGCTTGATAATAGGATTTTGCGATAAAATGATTATTTGCCTGTACCCTTGGACTTGTTATTTCAGACATGCCATCCTCTGGTACTTCGCCCCCGAAGGGTTTCACCCAAACAGTACTGATATCGACACAATGTATGACTGCCTTCAGGTTTCCTGAAAAGGATGCTTCATTACCAATCGTCAGCTTATAGTGTTAATAATGCATTATATAGCTTTGAGGGATCCATATCCTTGTACTAAACAGCAGTAATTATTTATATTTTTAACATAGAAGCAACTCTTACTGGAATATATATTTAAACTTAAGGATCACAGTGGTTATATTTGTAAGATGCACTATTTTGATGTACATTTAAAAATATGCAACATGTTTTTATAATGTAAAAACGTAAAAAAGCCTCTAATTTATTATATTTTATATGCAAATATGCTTCTTTGGAATCTACCATGTTGGCTTCAGCAGTGATTTTGAATACACAGGAAATGTCTGCATAATGAGAAAATGGTGGTTATATCTACTAGTGATCTCAATGGGATCATGATACTTTAATTTGTTAACATGAATTTAACACTGAATATTACTATTATACATTATTAAACAGGAAATGTATTAGTGAACAATGCATAATTAAAAAAACTCATTCCTCTTGCTAGAGTATGATAGTTGTAATGCCACATTGGCCACTGTTGTTCAAGAAAAAAGGCTCTTGTTTGTGAAGTTTGTAATAAAATAACAACATTAGCAGCTATGTAAACCATCAACATAAAAATATTTTTTTGATAAAATATGAATTTTTGAAAAATGAATATAGGAATACATTTTTGCATTTGTTACATCACTTCCTGCGAGATGGATCATGAGTGTGTGTTTATTCCTCAATCAGTGTAAGGAGGCATGGGGGAGGAGGGAACAGACAGCGGTCAATAGTCTTTGTTGGATTTCATAAGATAATTGGAACCGCACACCTTCCCATTACAGGATTAGAAGCAGGAGTGTGCATTAATACATGCAACCAATGCTCTCTACAAATGCCCATCTCACACACAGATTTCCATCTAGGATCCATGAGAAGAAAATCACTCAATCTCTCTCACTCAAAAATCAATCAATCTCTCTCACTCAAACATCAAGAACCTAACAGGACTAAAAAAGGGGAGGTCCTAATACTGAACCCTGTGGAACCCCATTTACCACATTAGTCCAATCGGAGTATGTTCCATTTACAACAATCGTTTGCTTCCTGTCTTTTAGCCAGCTCTCAGAGTCTCAGTCAGACTCTCAAGTTCCCAAACATATATATGTATATATTTTTATATTGTACTAGCGAATTGCCCGTCAAAAAATTACGGCAATAAAATTGTAAGGCAGGTAATGCTGTTTGATGTATGCTAATGAAAGAATTAATACATTAATAAATGAATATACTTTACCTATTTGGAAGTAATATATGCAGAAAGCATTGTGCCGAAGAGCTGCCAATCTGTTTTGATGTTCCTACAGCATATAATGTAGGTTTGCACTGTTGTGGAGCTGAGGTGTAAGTGTCAGCAATGTGTGCAGTGTGTAGTGTAAATAGTGTGCGTGCGTGAGGAAAATCTGTTAGGGTAGCTGTGTACATCCGCATTGTGTAAGTTAGTGTTGTAAAATGGCGCTTAATGTGTTTGGTACGCGGCTGTGGCTGATTTTGCGTCCATGTTCTTGGACCTCGTACAGCTTTTTCTGAAAATCTGTATGTGTTTCGTGGTGTTTTGAGTGTTTAGGGTCCTGTAGCCTCGTTTTCGTTTTTTTCGGCGGCCATTTTTTCTCTCGCTTAGGGGATTTTCTGGTGTCTAAACTCTTTAATTTCTTCTTAAATTGAGGTGTAACTTCACTTTCAGAGGTCCTAGGTGCCCCCCCCCCCCTTGCTGTGGGTAAGCTTTTTATATGTTTGTTGTGTGTATTTATTGTGTTTTTATCGTTTTCATGTGCTCATGTTTCGGGGGCTAAGGTCGTATTTTTGCAAGCACGTAATGGTTTAGTTTCTAAGTCCTACGGCTCGTACTTGTGGATGCTAAGTCCGTAAATTTTGCGGTGTAAGTCCCATCGTAGGGATGAGCGCCTACGGTGCTCATCAGCAGCGCAAGGAGCGTCTGGAGACATGCTTGGCCAGTCCATCACCTTTACCTTCAGCTTCTTTAGCAATGCAGTGGACGTCTTAAAGGTGTGTTTGGGGTCATTATCATGTTGGAATACTGCCCTGCGGCCCAGTCCATGAAGGGAGGGGATCAGGCTCTGCTTCAGTATGTCACAGTACATGTTGGCATTCATGGTTCCCTCAGTGAATTGTAGCTCCCCAGTGCCTGCAGCAATCATGCAGGCCTAGACCATGACACTCCCACCACCATGCTTGACTGTAGGCAAGATAAACTTGTCTTTGTACTCCTCACCTAGTTGCCGCCACACACGCTTGACACCATCTGAACCAAATAAGTTTATCTTGGTCTCATTGGACCACAGGATATGGTTTCAGTAATTCATGTCCTTAGTCTGCTTGTCTTCAGCAAATTGTTTGCAGGCTTTCTTGTGCATCATCTTTAGAAGAGGCTTCCTTCTGGGACGACAGCCATGCAGACCAATTTGATGCAGTGGGCGACGTATGGTCTGAGCACTGACAAGCTGACTCCCCACCCCTTCAACCTCTGCAGCAATGCTGGCAGCACTCATACGTCTATTTCCCAAAGACAACCTCTGGATATGATGCTGAGCATGTGCACTCAAACTTGTTTGGTTGACGATGGCGAGGCCTGTTCTGAGTGGAACCTGTCCTGTGAAACCACTGTATGGTCTTGCCCACAGTGCAGCAGCTCAGTTCCAGAGTCTCGGCAACCTTATAGCCTAGGCCATTTTTATGTAGAGCAGTGTAACGGCTACCCCGGTAGTGAGAGGGTACCAGCCGTTGGAGACGTCCTTTTCCCTGGCAAGCTGCTGTGTAAAAGTGAAGTTGGTATAATCCCATCCAAGAGTTCCAGAGGGAAAGTCAGGTTCAGCATTAAATATCCATATAGAAGCACTGCGCAGTCTCAGAAGCCCAGACCACCCATATTGGACGACACTTTCTTGGGAGTCAAAGAATACTGATTTTTTTTTGTTATATGCAGAAATATATATACACCTCTTTCCACAGGTAATACACATGCCCATATTTGGCCACACAATAGAGACAATAGGTGTGGTCACACCTCCCAAGGACTAGCCGGCTACTTTTGATACAATCAGACATTGATTAGATAATGCTTCTCTTTGTTCCATCTTTCACAATGTGAACACTTTACACAATAGGGCTCTCCTGCCTCTAGGAGACCCTAATAGGATTATGTATTATGCTAGGTGTCTGCAATGGTCTGAGCTAATATCCTGCAGAGCACAAACCAACACATCGACAGCACAGCAATGTGACCATACCTCAACCACAATAATTAAATAACCATAACACAGGGCAAAACAGTGATGGGTTCCGTTACAAGCAGCAATTCTTTTTTTCAGATCCTCAGAGAGTTATTTGCCATAGGGTGCTATGTTGAACTTCCAGTGATAAGTATGAGAGAGTGTGAGAGCGATTACACCAAAATTAACACACCTGCTCCCCATTCACACCTGAGACCTTGTAACACTAACGAGTCACATAACTCCAGGGAGGGAAAATAGCTAATTGGGCACAATTTGGACATTTCCACTTAGGGGTATACTCACTTTTGTTGCCAACGGTTTAGACATTAATGTTGGTTGAGTTATTTTGAGGGAACAGCAAATGTACACTGTTATACAGGCTGTACACTTACTACTTTACATTGTAGCAGAGTGTCATTTCTTCAGTGTTGTGACATGAAAAGATATAATAAAATATATACAAAAAGTGAGGGGAGTTTTGTGAGATATATATATATATATAGATATACAGTAAGTGTACATATGACATATACATATATATGTTGTGACAGATCCACCGTCACGCTCAGGATACATGCCCTAATATCGGGCACCCAAAATGGAGAACACAGGAGCCCTTTAAATGCTTAGCAGATTTTTGCAGTTTATTTGTCAGCATACAACAGAAAATAAACCAAACAAGAAATAAATCCTAGCTCCTTTTTGAAGCACTACCTACACTTATCTCGCTTCAATCCATAGCCAATTATCTGCAGTTTCGTCACTTCTCTACTGCAATGAATAATACAGTCCTAATAATAAACACAGGCCTGGACACTTATCTGGTTCAGAAGTCCATTCTTTTCCTCTGTATATGAGATGTGTCTCTTTCACCATTCAGGTCACGCTAGACACTCTTCTCAGTGTCTCTCAACTGTGCTGGCTGTATACTTTAGGCAGCCTCACTGGCTTTCCAGGTATTACTGACCTCACTCTTGCAGCCATTCTCCCCCTGGGTAATCACCTTTCTGGGGTCTCCTCATGGACCGCAACCTTTCCAGGCTTTCATATAGTGAGCATCGGCTTCTGCTCACAAACTTCAGCTCAGGCCTTTCTTCACTTGGGCCTGTGTCTCCCAGGCACCTCTCTGCCTGCAGCTCCACACTCTGTCTCACAGACAGTCCTAATGGAGAGACCGCGCCCATGCCTCTCTGTGTTCCTTTTACAGCCAGGGTTAACTCTGCACTCCACTGCTGTTCTGCACTCCACTGCGCCTCCACATGATCCTCTAGGGGCAGACCATTACAATATATATATATATATATATATATATATATATATATATATATATATATATAAAAAATAAATAAATAGTACATCTGTGTTCACATTTGAATGTCTAAAACAAGTGATAAAAACTGATTTCAGCTCAGAATTCCGAGAAAAATAGTTATTACAGTTACTATTATTACTACTGGGAAGCTGAGTAGGGACATGCGAGTGGAGACAACAGAGTGTCCTCTAGGAAGAATACACAGGTGTCTATTTGGGATCAGAGGAAGAGTCTGCACAAGTATGACATGATTGAGAAAGATACGCAGAAGCTGCTGCCCAGTGGAGAACAGATAAAGCGTAATTTACATTCTAATCGTTTACTTCCGAGAATGAGCGACTTCTCTAATAGATAGAAGCACCAGAGAACTCTGAGGAGCAAGCAAAGAAATCACAAGATGCCCAAAAGAGGATAGAATGCATGTTAAAGAAGGAGCGTTTCTACTGGGAATAGGAAAAACGAGCGTGGCACAGCCAAGTAGATGATCTTCACTCTCAGCTACAGAGAGCAAAACAGCTCTCATAGTGAAGAAGACTCTGATGCATAGTCCACAAGAGCAGAGGATGAACCATCTGTTTGATATGTAGATACGGTTGGAACTGGGTGATGCATGTCCAGAAGAGAGCAACCCTGATCTTCAGGACCGATATACACCAGACGCTGTGTTAAACACAGAGCTATGTCCAAAGAAAGCTCATATGCATGGCATAGTGAAGTAGCTTGTACACAAGAAACAGAAGGATGAAGAAAGGATGGCAGAGCTGCCAGAGAGATCCAGGGAAGACCTGAAGAAAAAGAGTGAGGAAATTCTTCAGCTGAATATACAGCCAGAAATTCAGTGTCAGCAGAGTGAACTGGATTTGCAAGTTAAAGGCGAGAAAATACAACTGAAGGGAGTAAAGAAAGATGCAAAGCTGGAAGCCTTGAGGGCAAAGCAAACAGGAAAACAGAGCAAAGATAAAGAGAAACAGTTAAAAGAAGATGAATTATGGGTGGAAGCTGAGGTTGCTGAAAACACAACCTTTCTTAAGAAACTGGAAATTTGAAAGGCTTCTAAGATGTGTACTGGCATATGGGTTGAGGGAAAGCCTGAAGTTGCTGTACCGCTAGAGACGTTCCATCAAGATCAAAAGTTTGAGAGATTCATCCTGACAGAGATAGAGAGTTGCAGACCTTGAAGGATTGAAAGCACAGTCGAGCAGAGGATACCTGCTGTGAACAGTGAGAAAAATGAACTGCAAGTCCAAGGGCTAGGAGCTATTCTGAGAGAAAACATGCTTCTGGAGTTTACGAAGGACTATGTGCCAAAACCGAAGCAAGATGGCCATATGAATCTGACACCTGATTGGTGAGAATAATCAGCCAGACAGTTGGAGCACCTGGAAGAGAGAGAGCCGGTTATATATCCTTGCACACTGCTGACCCAGGAACGATTGTAGAGTGATGAGTCGGCTGTGAAGGGGAGTGGGAAGAGAGGCCACCCAAGTTGCGGTTCCATAGTGAAGGTCAGGATGACCCAGGTGATGACAGTGAGGTTGAAGCATTTAAAGAGGGAGAATCGGAGACCCAACAAAAAGTGTTGCGAAAGGGGGCCCAACAAGCTCAAGGTGTCACAGTGTTTTTTCCTAGAGTTACCCTGAGCAATAGCAGGATGTCAGCTGCTATCGGAGTCCGACACTAACCCCCATTGCGTTGTCTCAAAGGAGTTACTGAGTGATGTTAAAGAGCTAGAGACTGAGACAGAAGTCAAAACTCAGAAGACGGAGAAGACCAGAAGAAGGGTTGAGAAAACTGCGGATAAACTTCTGGAAAAGAATGAATGTTTAACCAAAGGACTAAAAGAGCAAAAGAAAGCCAAGCGTGAAGAGGCTCTCGGACTGCAGATGAGGCATGAATACTTCCAGAGTAACTTGGCACAGACAAAGAGATGAAATATAGCCACGAACTTGCAGGAAGAATCCAAACCAGAGAGTGAATTGGCAAACCTTGGGCCTTTCATTCATGTTACGAAAAGGATAAATCAGAGCCGCGAGCAAGGGATGAGGTTTCTGCAGGAAAAGAGAAATCAGATGGAAGACAAGGTAACAGAAACCGATATTGTCTGTGATTTGCCCCCAGGGAAAGGACTGTATGAAGAAACACATTCTCCTACGGAAGTACGAAGATTACTTGTCAAGGGTTCCTTGGGAAGGGCACTCAGAGAGACGGGGGCCGGTGTCCTACTCGCAATGTTTTGGCAAAGACAAGAAACGGCAGTAGTAGGCAGAATTGCCAAAGTGCAGTACGAAGACATGAAGGATGAGACGACTACAAGAGCGGTTGCGTCGGCAGATATAAGAAAGTCCCATTGGTGCCATAGCGACAAGAAGAATACTGGATATCAAGAGAAGAAGGATCCACAAGTGGCCCTACAAGCACTGCAGTTGGCACCGGGGAGGTTGAATCTGCATGATGGAGCGATCCTGTTGGGTGAACGGTTCTACGGAATGCCGAGGCTGCAGCACGGGAGGTGGCAGTGTGTCGACCTGGAACTACAGTGCCATCTACGCCATGTGGTTGCAGTGTGAACCATTTACAGCTTCTCGGTGAGTCGCTCAAACCCATGTTGTTCAGCTGAGGTGGAGGGTGTGTGGTGAACTGCCACACGGTGGATGGTGCAAGTCACAAAGTAGGAAGGAAATCTGCTCCAGGTAACTTGGAGTAAATCCCTTGGAGCTGTGCTAATTGGAGCTGCAGGTGTGATATGCCTTTTTAAAAGACACATAAACACAGATGAATGGCTGCTGATTAGGCTCTGGCCTGAGTGCTGAGCTGAGATAAGCTCTGAAGTAAGGCAGCAGGTAAGACTGCTTAAAGTACAGAGAGACACTGGCAAGTAAGTTGGATTGCCTGGATAATATAGCCAGCAGCTTAAGACACACTGAGTGTTTCAGCATGACCTGGAAGGAGAAAGAGACAGATCTCCTGAAAAGGACCTGGCAGAACTTACAGAGCAGAACGGGAAACTGCCAGTGAGAGTATCAGTCTGTGTGACTGCAACAATATTTACTAGAGAGACTGCAGAGGATACATTGCAGCTGAAAAAGCTGGGAGAGAGACTGGACTTAAAGGGACCACCCCTCTATGTGAAAAGGTACTTTTTTTTTACCTGCAGACCGAGAAGTGGTCTCAGGGCTAGTAAGGGTGTTCCTGTAAATAAGTAAGCACGTTTATTTAGATTTTTCTTTTCATGCTGAAATTAAGCTATTGTTTGTTTTGTATACTTTATTAAAAGCAAAGATAAAGTTAAAAGCAAAGATAAAGTATATAGTGACTCAACAGTTTATGGAAATTACAGGAGCAACTGGTAGCCAAAGGCCGGCCCTGTCACAATATATATATATATATATATATATATATATATATATATAGTTGTCAGCAATATGGGTTGTTGCTAGCATTGCGGGCTCGCTGCGCATCAAGGGCTGCAGTTACTATCACCTCATCCCTTTCCCCCTCTCTAATTAACCCCCCTCACTTACCTTCATTGCGCCGCTGTCCATTGTGTCTTCTGTGTCGGGACCCGGCGCTTGTCGCGAGGCCCCCCAGCCATGCATCCCCCCCCCAGTGTCTCCTCCCTCCTTCCCCTCAACCTCCGTCTCCCTCCTCATCCCTTTCCATCTCTCCGATTAACCCCCACTCTCCCCTCGCTTACCTTCATCACGCCGCTGTCCATCGCGTCTTCTGTGTCGGGACCCGGCATATGCTAATGATGTGACGTCACATGTGCCTCATGTCATTAGTATATGCCGGGTCCCGACACAGCCAGAAGACCCAATGGACAGCAGCAGGAGCCCCAGTGCATCACCCCCCTTCTCCCTCCCTTCCCTAATCCTCTCCCTCCCCTCATCCTCTCCCTCCCCTCATCCTCCTCGCTCCCCTCATTTTCCTCCTCCTCCCTGCCTCCCCTCATCCTCCTCCCTCCCCTCATTCTCCTCCTCTACATACCTTTACATATACATATATATATATATATATATATATATATATATATGACACCTATACTATATAAATACTTCCTTATCTGCCCGATGCTGCACTCCACTTCCAAGGCAGACCAAAGGGCCGAGGGGGGCCAAAGAGGTCTGTGGGGAGCCAAGGGATCCGCAAGGAAGAGGGGGCCACAAGGGGCTGAGGGAGGCCACAGGGAGCTGCAATGGGCCACAGGGGGCTGAAGGAGGCAGCAGAGGTCTGCAAGGGGCCACAGGGCCCTGCAAGGACTGAGGGGGCCACAGGAAGCTGAAGGGTAACACAGTGGGGGCGTGGGGGGCACAGGGCCTACAGGGGGCTCAGGGAGGCCATGTGAGGGGCCACAGGGGGCCATAAGGGCTACAGGGGGCCCATGGGAGATGTGTGGGAGTCATAAGGGGCCGTGGGGTTTCCACAGGGGACCAACATGAGATCTGCGAGGGCCATAAGAGTGCCATGGGGGTCATAAGAGTGCCATGGGGCCGCTGGGGACCCGCGGGAGGTCCTCAGGGGCCCTGGTGCCTTGCACCAGTTGCAGTAGCAGTAGAGAGCATTTACAAAAATACTTTACCACTAGACCTCATACACGCTGTTTATTTAATGTGAAAACGTTGATATGTTTGTCAATTAGAGGAAGTCTCAGATTCTCTCTAGTATACACAATAAGGTCACCTATAAGCTCTCTACCAAGCCTTTGAAATCTAGATTTGTGTATTTAAACTGAGGCAAGGAAACTATGTCACTTAGGGTGGTCCCTGCTCTGTGTGTGTGTGGGGGGGGAATCGTGTAACCACCCATGCACCAGCTCTTGGGAAGGTGCCATGCGGCTGCTAATGAAGGTACTTCTTTATTGTGGGAGGAAAATGATTGGTGTTAACATTAACAGGTTCAAAAGACAGAGATAAGAGTGATGAAGAGCGCTTAGGATAGGCAAGAGAATGGATGCATCAGGAAAGAGAGGGTATTGATTGTTCACTACTTGTGAGTGGAGAGAGCTAGGGTAGAGAGGGAATAGGATCAGGGCATAGGGAGAGATGGGCCAAGGGGAAAAAAGGCCAAACCGGAAGCAAATAGCAATAGAGCAGTCACTCGTGTTATTTAACCTGTTTCTTGTCACAATTCTCTCTGCAATAAAATTAATATCTCCAAAATGTTACCATTCTCATATATCTGTGTGAGGTCATGCAACACAATTCACAACCTGTTTGTGTCATACTAATGTTGTCATACCAGGTATTATGAGTTACAGAGAATTCATATAGTCCTATGTATTTATACTTTTACAAGTTTAATGTTCTTTAAAAATATTATGTGTCTATGTGACTGCACTAGGGTTTAATTTTAAATATGTATTTATAATCTGTATTTCACTAGCAAAACTATTAGACCTTCTTTTTTTCCATTCCAAAGTTTTATTATTTTAAAAAGTACACAGGTACTCTCATATACAGTATCTCACAAAAAAGAGTACACCCCTCACATTTTTGAAAATATTTTATTATATCTTTTCATGTCACAACACTGAAGAAATGACACTTTGCTACAATGTAAAGTAGTAAGTGTACAGCCTGTATAACAGTGTAAATTTGCTGTCCCCTCAAAATAACTTAACACACTCGCCATTAATGTCTAAACCGTTAGCAACAAAAGTGATTACATCCCTAAGTGGAAATGTCCAAATTGGGCAGAAAGTTTCAATATTTTGTGTGGTCACCATTATCTTCCACCACTGCCTTAACCCTCATGGGCATGGAGTTCACCAGAGGGTCACAGGTTGCCACTGGAGTCCTCTTGGAGCTGGTGGATGTTAGAGACCTTGCGCTCCCCCACCTTCTGTTTAAGGATGCCTTACAAATGCTCATTAGGTATTAGGTCTGGAGACATGCTTGGCCAGTCCATCACCTTTACCTTCAGCAAGGCAGTGGTCGTCTTGGAGGTTTGTTTGGGGTGGTTATCATGTCGGAATACTGCCCTGCGGCCCAGTCTCCGAAGGGAGGGGATCATGCTCTGCTTCAGTATGTCACAGTACATGTTGGCATTCATGGTTCCCTCAATGAACTGTAGCTCCCCAGTGCCGGCAGCACTCATACAAGCCCAGACCATGACACTCCCACCACCATGCTTGACTGTAGGCAAGACACACTTCTCTTTGTAATCCTTACCTGGTTGCCGCCACACACGCTTGACACCATCTGAGCCAAATAAGTTTATCTTGGTCTCATCGGACCACAGGACATGGTTCCAGTAATTCATGTCCTTAGTCGGCTTGTCTTCAGCAAATAGTTTGCAGGCTTTCTTATGCATCATTTTTAAAAGGTGCTTCCTTCTAAGACAACAGCCATGCAGACCAATTTGATGCAGTGTGCGGTGTATGGTCTGAGCACTGACAGGCTGACCCCCCACCCCTTCAACCTCTGCAGCAATGCTGGCAGCACTCATACGTCTATTTCCCAAAGACAACCTCTGGATATGACGCTGAGCACGTGCATTAAACTTTTTTGGACGACTATGGTGAGGCCTGTTCTGAGTGGAACCTGTCCTGTGAAACTGCTGTATTATCTAGCTCACCGTGCTGCAGGGTCTGATAATGTTCTTATAGCCTAAGCCTTATTTACGTAGAGCAACAATTATTTTTTTCAGATCCTCAGAGAGTAATTTGCCATGAGGTGCCATATTGAACTTCCAGTGATCAGTATGAGTGAGTATGAGAGCTGCTCCCCATTCACACCTGAGCCCTTGTAACACTAACAAGTCACATGACACCGGGGAGGGAAAATGGCTAATTGGGCCTAATTTAGACATTTCCACTTACGGGTGTACTCACTTTTGTTGCCAACGGTTTAGACATTAATGGCCTTGTGTTGAGTTATTTTGCGAGTGGTTTTTGGTACCCATAATATTTTCTTCATTTTTTTGTAGTTACGTCACTGCCCTATTTTGCAAGTTTTGGTGTAAAAGTCTAAAGGAGTAACTTGTAATCTTTTGTCAGTGCAAAAATCAATGGAAAGGTTTGCAATCCACGCCTAACGAAGCGAGGCGAGCAGTTGAAGCACGTGGGACTTAGGCTGCAATAAGCACTAAAGGCTCTCATTGCACTGCAAGCCTCGTGAAGCGAGGCGAGCAGTTGAAGCACGTAGCACTTTGCCGCTGACCACAAGGAAGGCAGTTTGCTAATTTAACGGTCAAGCTTAGTTCCAGCGCGTAACTTGAAAACCCCCCAAAAAAGCAACATAATTAAAAAACAAATAAAAACATACTGACACACAGCACAGGGGGAGAGCCATGAAGCCTGGGAGTGAGGTTGCAAGCGATTTTGAGCCATATTTGCCGTTTTTCGGCAATCAAAAATCGGCTAATCGAGGAAAAAAATGGTCAGGCAAAGCCAGGCATGCAGGACTTAGAAAATACACAACGGCAAAGACAGTAACACTTACACCAACAACGCCATGCAGGACTTTGAAAATAAAACAAATGGCAGTCAGCGTGAAACACACAAACATTCAGCAGACACACAGAGGAGAAAAACACAGGGAAGGTACAGGGGGGAGATGCTGGAAAGAGACACATGGCATTCCCAAGCACAAAACCTGCAGGTTAACGAACCTTGCAATGAACGGCCTGTACAGTAGGAGGGAGTAAAGGCTCGCAATAGGCGCCAAAGGCGCTTATTGCAAGCCACGCGATGAGTAATGAAGGTGCTCATTACTGGGCTTGCGATGAGCATCGCGAGTGGGAGAGGCTTGCTATGAGCGCTGAAGGCCGAAGGCGCTCATCGTGGGGCCTGCGATGAGCGCCGAAGGTGATCATTGCAAAGCAGGAAAGTTGAAGTACACAGGGGGAGAGACTCGCAATGAGCGCAAAGGTGCTCATTGAGAGCCATGAGATAAGCAAAAGCCTAACATTGTGTGGCAAACAGCATTGCTAGCCTTTCAATTTTATTCCCATCATTTTTGATGGGCTATTTTCTTGAATCTATATATATATATACAGCATGTAGTGGTCCTTTGAATATATTTCCCTTGTTTTTTTCTTAAATCAATATTAGTCACTGACATAAAACAACAAAGAAGAGCCAGAGGAAACCATTCCCCTCCAATGACTCAGTTTACTAACTAATTTAAACACTTGATTTAAAAATATTTTTTTTGTAAACACTAGTGCAATTCCCCTTAACAAAGCTTCAACAACAGGAATAATTCTTCTTGATAGTAAGACTCTGTCTCTCCTGTAACTACATAATGTTGAGCCTATTTGTGCTATATATTCCCTGCCGGTTTCTGTATTTCCAATAACACGCATTTTATTGGAATCCTTTAATCTTCTGTGTTCCTCTTCCATTACAAAGTAATTCTTAATTTACCCAATGGATTTTTACACATCTCACTGTGGCACTCAAACAGTCGATACAGCGGCACTAGACAGAAAGTGAAGATGAGTTTGTTTCTGGTTAATTAATAATTCAGGAGAAAATCGAAAAACTCAAAAGCTAAATCCATTATGTGTTCTGCTTCTGAGCTGTAGTGGTGGGCAAAATGGAAGTTAATTGAAGAATAAACTAACTGTTATATTTCTAACTAGACTTGTGTATTATCTGAATAAATATGTGCTATTCTGTTGAACATGTGGTGTTTATGAAATATTCCAGCACCATATTTATTTAGTGTTTGTTGTTATATCCCCCAATTTAATGACATAAAATGAATTGCTCTATCTATTTTAGGGCTATAACAAACCTAAATGACTTGTTTAGTATATAACACCATTAAAAGTTTGGTACACTGTTGGCAGAAAATGGTTAATTGCAGTCTTGTGTTTTGTCATTCTAATTTATATACATTATATGAAATTTTGGCATGTAGGAAGTATCTTCCAAGTCCATTCATGCAGTCTGTCGACAACCATATCCTTGGAAATCAATATGGCTGGCTTAGTACATGCTGGCAGAAGTCTTCAGTGGATCACGTTTTAAAGGACGACCGAACAATGAAAATGCAAATATATTTTTGAAAACCAGAGTCTGACTAAGAGAATAAGTAATTATTAAAAAATAATCATACAGCTAATTTTAGGTTGAAAGCAAAGAGATGTTTATGCCTCTGCAGGACCCTAGAGAGTTCCACGATATATTGGTGGGTGGATGTGTGTGCGTGAGGGGCATTTACATCTCTGTAGAGCTGTGTCCTATCCTTTGATGCAATGAGTCTGCTTCTGGGCTGGATAGTGGGAAGGAGTGTGGTGTCAATTTTACTCTTATCCAGTGATTAATCGGTGGCCTCAATGTTTAAAGACTATTATCGAAAATGTTTTTTGTGCATTTATAACATTGCACTTTTAATATACAATTTTTTTTAAGAATAATCAGTGGACTAAAGTGATACTATGGAGTATGGCAATACTATAATACTCTGTTAAAGAAAGTATATGTATATTCACAAGCTTTGTATTTATTCCCACCTCTTCATTTACAGATAGCTAACCAACACAGTAAGTTGCCTCGAGAAACTCCTGGTAAGACTTAGTTGGCTTTATTTACAGTGACTAGATGTGCGGACCAATTACAAAAAATACAATTACTACCCTATATTTTGGTAGAGAAAAAAATCAAACCAGAACTAAACTGTAACAAAATATAAAAAAATATATACAAGAAATGGGGGCAGAGTACCCTGCCTTGAACCCACTGGAGGTAAAACTCTGCACAAGTGCCTGAACATGGCCTCACGTCAGTGGCAGAAATATTGAATAGAAGGCCCCAGTGCAAAATAATTTGGGCCTCCCCCTTGCAATTTCTTTATTCAAGTAAGGTGCCTATAGTAATCAATAAAAATAGCCAAAAATATATGTAGGTAGTCTGATCACCCTTTTAACTCCAGATAGCAGAGGGCCACTAACTGATGTGGGCCCCAGTGCTTTAATCTACTGCACCAACAGTAGCTTCGCCACTACCTCAAATTGCCGTGAACTCTCCTTAGCCACATACTGCTTTGTGGACTTATATATAGTCAACTATGGTAATATAAAGAGCAGATTGATGAGGAGCTCCCTAGCCGTCCTGTCCTGAGAAACACTGGGCACCAAATCTAAAACTGCACATGGAGACCCTCAATAATGTCAAGAAAGGCAACACAGGAAAAATACATGTGAAATGTGGCTGAAGAGTTTGTGACATAGTCAACATATTCATTGCACCATTGAGCACTCTCCAACTCAAAACCCTAGTGGGTTGTGAACCAGATCTGGCCTATGGTTTGTACACTAATAGGTTAAACAAAGGTGGTGCACACATTCATATGAAGTAATACCTGTGCGACTTTCATGTTATATTTATAACACAATCATTAATTTTTCATTCAATACAAGTTTTGTACTGTATAAAGTATGCTTTTTCAACTGAATGATAGAAAATGTGGGGCTGCAGCAGCTCTTCAATTATCTTTGAAGTGCTTTGTGTCACAGGGAATACCCAGAACTAAAAAATAGGGATTTCAGCTACAGGGGAAGAGCCATTCTTTCTGGATTCAACAGAATAATTAATGAAGTTTCTTCTTGTGGGCTGCATTTATAAGTGTGTTATCATATAGAGTAAGGTAATTAGAAATATGCTGAAGGTCCACTCTAATGCTCTTACTACAGGGGCTACCATAAATGCTTTAATTAGCCATTCTTCTTTAGTAAAAATCACACTCAAAAAAAAATAATTCAATATCAGTGTTATTCTCAGTCATTATCTATTCAGCATGCCTCCAAGACGATTGTTGAAACTCTTTATAAGGCCATTTGGGGAGTTTGGAGCAGCTCGGGCTTGGGGCAGGTTTGAAGGACTTTCGCAATGGTCTGTATAGATAGAATGCATTTTGTGATCATCATTGGAAACTTGTTGTGGTAAAGTGTTTTCCTTTGACAACAACTAGCTTATCTACTTTGGCTGGGAGGCAGCCAATGAAGAGCACTGTCAAGACAAAAGTTCACTCTGTACTACTTTTTGATCCTGGCTATTTAAACTAAATAGGGATTATATTTAACAATCAATTTCTAGCTAAACATCTATCTTCTGCTCTTAGGGCTTTATTGTGGACCTTGTATAAATCCCTAGAATGTAAACCATCTGGGTTTATAGTATGTAATATGTTATATATATATATATATATATATATATATATATATATATATATATATACCAATAGCATGATGATATAGATAATGTCAACATGTTAGTTCATAGTATTAATGAGAGTAGAGAGAATAATAGCTTACTCTTTAATATGCCAATAATTCTAAAAATACAAGAAGTCTTCCTCTAAGGAGAAAATATAAGATGTTTTACAGAAAAAGTAGGGAATTTATTGAATGACTACTAAAAGTGCATAGAAAATAGTAAAATATTTCGAAAATTAAAATACCATTTTGACAGACATAGGTCAATAAGATAAATATAGTACTAAAATGTGTTTCATGGGCCAAAGTTGGGAGCCAAGCTTGAAAATGGTAGACTTGGTGTCCCTGTGGTTCCTTTGAGATTACTAATTTACATTGAATTTCCACCAACATATTATGGGGAGAATACCTTAAGAATTGCTGTGATGAACAGCAATAGATCTCAGTCGATAGCAGCTCTCTTCATGGTATTCCCTGACATTAATGAACTGAGATGAGTTCCATGATGACTAAATCTCCACCCACCTTTTTACTTTTCACCAGCAGTAATTGCAATGATGCATTTTCCCTGATGAAAAATAATTTAGGTTCATACAAACACAACTTAAAAGACCACTGGTAAATAGTTTTGTCCTCCTCAATATAAGTGTCATATCAAATTTTCAATTTGTTTACTCTGAAAAAGTTCCCAATGTAAGCGTTTCTCACCTTCTGAAACTTCACAATTTCTTCCTGTTCACTCACATGTAGGATGCCAAGCTTCAGAGCTACTACAGGATATTTTTCTCTGTGAAAGGCACAAGTGAGCTAAAAGAGGCAGCTGAGTAGATATCCAGACCTATAGAACAAACCTACATGAGTGTTGTTCATGCTCAGATGAGCGCCTCTGACTTGTTCACATTGTAACATCTTTTACAATACACTAATAAACATATTTGTAACTTTTCTGTGGATCTTCTGACAAATAACATAAAAAAGTTATATAACTTTGCAATGTCTGACATGTCATGATGTTGGATAGCTGCTTTAGTGAATACTGTGACACGATCACGCCTATTGCTTTACACTCCCATAAGATGGACATAATATACTCCACATTTGTGATGGGTCTTGATAGCTGACAATGTGCTGTGTGGTTATTGGAAAAGCTTGTGAATACTGTGAAGGGTTGTGATGCATGTTTAGTATAGCTTGTTTCCGACCATTGTAACCCATGAAATGTCTAAATTAATTTGTAGTTTGTGTAAAGCAAGTTACAATCAGTACCTTTTGTACTGTCCTATCTTAGGATACCTTTGATTTGAAACATCATAATACTAGTGCAGTGGTGGACAACTCAACCCTACTAGGACTGCATATATCCATTGATTTCTGTATATATCTGCTTGTACAGGATCTCTCTGCATTAGCCAACCTGAGATATTCAGTTGCATTCATTCAAACTGATTCATCCGATTAGAAAAAGATTGAAATCCCGGTCTGTTGGCAGAACCTCATAGGACTGAGTTACCCAGAACTGTTCTAGAGCAGGATTAAGCAAGTTATGTCCTGGAAAGCCACACACAGTGCATGATTTAAGGATATCCCTGCAGTGTACAGGTGGGGCTGTGGTTTATTCTGCTCTCTACCAATATTTCCTTTAATTTTGTTGTTTAAGGTTAGAGTTATGGTACTCGAGTGTAGATAACAGGAAAGTTTCTTCAGTCACAGAAAGGAAATCCTCAAATCTAGTCCTGTGTGTGGCTCACCAGGACCACACTTGCCAACCCTTGTCAAAGAGTCATGCTTGTCTGTAACATATGGCTGTTCTCTCCTGCATCTAAGTAGTTAAAGATGCAATGTGTTTGCAGCCCCAGTAAAATATGATTTTTTCCCACCACATTGTTCTATTCTGATGGTGTATCAGCCATGTACCTAATAAGACAAGTGAATCGTGATCCAGAATCTCAAACCACACTGTGTCCTATTCACACAGGAATGTGCGGCAGACCCCTCTCCACTGAGTTATGTCATTAAGAAATGTTAAATCACTCGGCCGTCCTTAAAGTGGATCACCTACAAGGCACAAACACAGAAGAAAACACATTCAAGGCAGAAAGCAATGCCACTAAATGTATTCATTAAATGCCAAGGTAATCATGGAAATGAATACTTAATTTTTTTAATTAACTTAGGGGGAAGTTAATTAGTGTTCTCTATGCAATGACACTTAAAGAAACAAAAATAACATTTGGCTATGTGAGAAGAAAGGGTTTGGCTCATTTAGTGTTTCATGAAATTAAAGGGCCACTGAAGTCCAAAACTTCATTCATTTCAATGAGCATTTTGTATACATTATAAAAAACATTTCCCCATGGAAAAAAATATTTGAAAAAATTACCACTAAAACTAAAAGCAAATAAACAGCTATGTGTTTGATGAACCTTTATCTTTTTATCTTAGCAGTAAGTTCAGTACCGGATTTATTGAGACCCCGATAATTTACACTTAACCACAATGATTACATTATTTTCTATAATGTCTTTTGAATAACTAACAACAGAATTGGCAAAATGACTTTAGAAAGGAAAATTCAACACTGCCATAAAAAATTTCCTTTTTGAATGCAATTATTTTAGGGTTCTGTTTCCTTAACTAAGTTGCTTATTTCTGCTGCTGTCTCATTGGAACGTATCCTTTTAAATGAATTAGCTTTCATGAGACCTATTGAAAGCACTGGCAGTTTTAAATGTCAACTGACAGAATTTACCCTGAATTAAAAGTCTACTGTCATGTAAAAAATGGATCTCCTGAAGATAAAATGGTAGATTCTACCATTGAAATCTGTGAATTTTAATTGGTTAGACATTCAACCAATCAGATATGGGGTGGGTATAGTCCCAATGCTCCATTCTGACATGCGGAAATCTAATTTCAGCCAACCAGAATGCTCAAAATATATAAGGCAAATGCACGCTCAAAAAAACGTTATAATAAGTTGTTTTTTTCAGGAGCAGCAGTTTTTTTTAGGCAGAGGCCTATTTTAACATGCTTAAGATAGAAGAGGATCGATTCATCAACATGGATGTGCCCACTTATCCAGGGCAGAAGAGTGAGGATGAAGGCTTTAATGATCGTCACTGGAAGGTGTCAAAGGATAGTTATTGTTTTGCCCCCTTAAAAGTGTAATTATTTTTCTATTTTTTGTGATACATTTTTTATCTTGTGTATGTAGTGTTAGTGACAATAGGGGTCATTATGGACTCCCACTAAATACTTGCATAGATACATAAACACTTATTATTTTTCTATATCAGCGTGTGGTAAACTTTTGATTGGGATAGAGCAAGAGGAGTAATAACTAGTAGCCCCATTAGATTCGGGCTATGTGTAAAAAACATAGCTCGTAACATAGCTCGCAAGACTTCTAGCTTTTAAATTGGTCTCTTAAGGCAACCCGCAGACAACTTGTGGGTTAAGATGCAGCAAGGCCGAAAAATGCCTACAGGACGTTGGACGTGGAACATTCCAGGCGCAAATCCTTTGTTCTCTCAAGCCTGTAACCGCTACTTTACAATTGAGCTATTAAATTGCAGCAAAATAACTTGCGTTCAAACTCGTAACTCGCAAATGGAGCCAAGAGAGCCTATCAATGTGTTAATACACATACTGTAACTTGCATGTGATACAAGATCATATTTATGGCTTTATGAATATTGCACTATATCTGCAATGTAGGTCCACTCCTAATTGAACCCCGTAAGACTTTGAAAATCGCACCTCTATTTTTCAGTGACGTAATTCTGACAATCTCTTTTTCCATTGGCTCCGTCCCAACTCGTAACTACGAGTAAGACTACTTGATCACGTTCACGGCCGCACACCGACGAGCAAAGTATGGTTTAAGGGTTTGCCTCTGAAGCGCGTAACTCGCAGGCTTTTCTAATTTAATAGCCACGTAAATCTGCAAGCTTGCAGTCGTTTTGAGCTTCACGTTGCACTTACAGGTCTTACAGGTCTGGCAGGATCTCAGGGTTCATCCCCTCTCCTGACCTCTGGTCCGTTGCTAGCTGCCTGACCGTTTTTATCAGCTTGAGCTCCCTCAATCGTTCACAGTCCATTGAGGAGAGGTTTGGTCTATAGCAGTAGTTCTCAAACCCCTCCTCAAGACCCACCAGAGAGGCCATGATTTAGGTGAAACTCTGTGTGAGTAAAGGTGAGGCAGCCAGTATTCAACACACCTAAATCATGGATTGTCTGGTGGGTCCTGAGGAGAGATTTGAGGACCACTGGGCTATAGGACAAATTACTTAAAGAATGACAGCCATTAGTGAATTGTGGCCATTGTCCTAAAGATCCCTCTGCTAACAGTGTTGTTTGCTAATTCACAGTGTGTATTTTATGAACAGAGACCATAACAGCTGCTGCTAGAGACACCTCATTGATCCTGCCTCATCCAAGCCATAGGGATCACTGGGCGCCAGTCCTACATATATCAATGCACCGTGTCATGGACTGGCAAATGCCAGGGCGGGAGTGGCACACAATGAGCCATTATTAGGATATACAGAGTGTGTTTATTGTCATGTGTGTTTGAAGTCAGGGCTGCAGCAGTGAGGGAGGCGAGGGTGCAGCTCATTCCCTGTCTGCGCTTCCTGTGCTGTGCGTGGGTGAGCAGCACAAGTTCACTCTCTGTTCATTGCTCATGAGGTCATTTCTAGATAGGCCGAACACTGGATTAATTCATGTCCAGAGATACACCAGCCACAAAGGACCTGACCACTACAGCAAGTTTCCAGGGCCAGTCATTCTGATGGATAGGAAAAATCCTATACATTTTATTCAGTCCTACACAAGTCACTGATTACAAGGGCCCATAAGCTACACATGTTCTATTTAAATTGTAAATTTAAAAAGAACTACTAATGAATATACACAAAATGTGTTTAGACTATAAAATAAAATAATGCAATCTTTTTATTATCTTTTATCTGCAATTATGCTGCAGTGGAAGATCTAATTTCCAGTGATCTGCTTCCTGAGGTGCTTTGAATAGAAGTTGAACAATAGGAATTGGGCAGCTGAAACTGCCAGTGTTTTCATTGGGACTCATGGAAAACTAATTTATTTACAAGGGCATAGTTTTCTGAGAAAACTATGCCCAGTAAAGAAAATGGAAGTCTGCAATAAAGAATAGTTGTAAATAAAAGCGAGAAAAGATAGAGGCTATGTTATTTTTTTACTTTCAAAAAACACTTTGTGCCTTATCATGTTTAGTTAATCAAAGAACCATATAGAAAAAATATTATGAAAGCATATTTTAAATATGATATACTTGGAGGATTTAAAAAAAAAAAGTAATTAGGAATATGAAACTCTTTTTTTTTGTACCTGTGGGACAGATTTAAAAACCCTTATAAAATCTCACTTGACATTACATAAAATGAAGATTTAGGTAGGCCAATCTCAGTTATGAAATCAAATATATTTATTTATTACTGTGTTTGTCTACACAAAGTATGACAATACATCGACCTTTGGGGCTTTTTACGTAACTATTAATTTCCAAGTGAGATTGAGCTCTTGGCGTGTGTGGGAATGATACCTTATTATGTTCAAAGGATATATATATAACAGAAGAAAAAATCTATTAATCATTCATAACTGCCTTTAAGAAATAAGGCTTCTATGGCATTCCATTTAAGTGGTTATAGATCAATAGCTCATATAGAGTAGAGTATTTAACATTATCATTAACATAATATTAATTTAACTACTGAGTCTTATGCCTCATTGATCTTATGTATCAGGTATTTTTCCCTGGAGCATTTGCCTGTCCTCTGTTACTGGTAGTGACATGTTTTATTTTTATTCTTTTTATTTATAGGTACAATACATCATATTTAGACAGAACAGATTACCCCACCACAATATATGCCATGATAACAAATCCAAAGAGGAACTGGTGCAGTTGTTATGATGGCCAATATTTTTATTTATTACAAAGAAAGACAAAGAGAATTTGGTGAAGGATTATAATGCTCATATAGTCTACATATTATATCTATTTAAACATTTGGCTTAATAAAGCCTAAGGATAACATAATACATTTCCAAGCCATGCTTGAAGCATATTCCCTTATCACTACCCTTTCTGTGAAGTAGTATTCTGCACATTGCACACCCATCAGCAGTCCATGGGTGTAGGAACTGGGGGAGACGAGGGGGACAAACACCCCAGAGTTGTCATTGTGTGTAGGAGAAGCAGTTGTGTTGTATTTTTATACTATATGCAGTATCCCCCCAGATTATCTTTGGCTCCTACACCAATAATCAACACTAAATCATTTACCCTCAATCTCCAATATATGAAGCTTTTTCCAGCATTCCTCCTCTTCAGAAAACACTTCCCTCCTATTTTTTAAATATTTCGATTTATGTTGCCCTAAGCCCATTCATATGTGGGTAGACTCTTTAAAAAATGTGTTTTTATTTCTGTCTCATTAGGCTGTAGTTTATAGAGTATTCCCTACAACAACCCACTATTTTTTGTAAAGTCATATTAGATTATTATTATTAGATTTAAAAAAAAATCTAAATCAGTAAATATAGGATATATATCCTATTCAGTCATATCCTTCACTGATATAGATTTCACTATAAGGTCCTTACCCCTCAGAAGGCCATGTAAGGTAAGCATTTGGCCAATGGAAGATCCAAATACTTTATATACTTCACAGTTGGTTAACTGGGTCAGTATTTGGCAGCGTGAGTGAGATCCACAGATAGTTAGTCAATAGGAATGTGTCAGGAACTCAGGTACATCTTTCCCAGAACAATAGCATGGCGAGAATGACAATGGATCAAATTTTTCTATCCAATGTTTGATGTGTAGATAAGAAAAATGGCAGTATCTTCCTCTGGTTTACATGAGGATGATGGCTGTGTGGTTGAAGTTGGTCTCTATGTAACTCTTGGCTGCCAGAGCTCTTTGGAGAAGCAGAGATTTCTGAGATACAATACAAATGATACTGATGTTAACATCATCATTACAGCACATAGTAAGTGGGTGGATGAACTTGTGTTGACTGATACATGACATGCAGTTTCTACCAGTGAGTGGGCATACTGACATTCTGGTGCCATGATTATAATGGCTTTGTGTATATGGAGCCAAGATGTACCAAGGATTTCATACATGTGCAGCATGAGTCCTGAGCATTCCATATTGTACACCTGGAAAGCATCCAGTTCCCGTTTAAGCTGAAGGCATTCCAGTGAAATAATAATAGTTCTAATTATGTCCTGGCCAAGGAGGAGCAACAAATATCACTGCAGGTATGGCCTATGCAGATTAACAGTTTGAAGGAGTGGCCCATGCCGGTTTGCATTAGCCTGGTTACTGTGTGGCACCTGCAAACTACCACAACTCTAGTAGAGCATTCCTTACTATGACCAAAGTGTATTAATAATGACAGTACTTCCAAGGGGCCCAAAACTCCAATTGTGCATGCCAAGATATTCTACGGGATTTACAACACCAATGTGTTTGTATTTATGTGTTTTTATCTTTATTTATATTTGTATAAGAAAAAGATACAAGGGTACAAAATAATTCAATGACTATGTAAGTGCATGTTACTTATAGACAGGCAGTGAATTATAAGTTCTTGACCAAAAAAAAAATATATATGGGAGAAACATACATACAGACACATTTGGATGAAGGGGTATGTGCTTATTGAATGTAGGATTCAACAAGTGTGTTATTGGAAAGGAAATTTAAAGAGATTCTTTTTAAGCTGGATCTTGAAAGCTTTGAAATTGGGGATTTTTCTGATATTGGGCGGCTGTGTGCTCTAGAGGCATGGGGCTATCAGTGAGAAAGCATCTCTAGAACGAGAACAGTGAGGACACATCCCTGAGCATGTTGAAGACAATAAACTGTACTATAGGTCACCTAGGAAAGAGAGTAGTACTAGTACTACTATCTAATTACACCACACTGCAGATGCACAACACATTTGTCAGTCTCCACTCCCACAGCCTCACTCAGGACAGAGGATGAGGTGGCTTCACTCCTATAAATTTCTAGTCTTACAACAATTCAACTTGATCATATGTCTCATAACTAATTCCCTACCTCTGAACAACCTACCACCAATTCTAAGCCACCTCTTCAATCTCTCCCTTCCTTACACATGGCATATTTCCCTCCACATTCAAGCATTCAATTATTACATCCATTCTTAAGAAGACTTCTCTCAAATCATATGTGAAGATCCCAGATAGGGGCCCTATTCAGCTCCAACACTTCCTGCCTTTGCGCTACAGGAATTCCCCTCTTACAGTTGGCCATCTTCTCAGAAGCAATGGGCATCTCCGTGACCGACAGTCATGTCAGTATCACAGGCTCAGCATAGCAAAGTGATTTCTAGCACAGCAAAATAATAAATGCCTTCCTTCTTAAATAAATTACACCATCCCTTATGTATGTTTAATATGGACTCTCTCACAGAATTTCAAAAATAGCAACTGCAGAAAAATTATTTTTTTTCTACAGTTTTCAGAACAAAGGATTTACCTCTCAGTGGGCTGAACATATGCAAACTCTCTGACTAGCAGCATATTTATCTGACTAGCAGCTTTACTTATCTTCTAAGACATCCTGACAGCCGAAACAAACAGACACTATTCCTACTTATCCACCTACTTATCATCGATGAATGCCCTTTTTATTACAAAAATATAACCAAACCCATTTTTAAAGTTATCTAAGGAATCTGCTGTCACAACCTCCTTGGGTAGAAAATTCCACAGTTTAACTGCCCATTGTGAAAAACCCTTTTCTTTCTTTAAGATGGTATCTTATTTCTTCAAACCTCAAGGGATGTCCTCTTGTCAGTTGAAAATCTCTTGGCACAAAAAAGTTCACATGACAAAGCTTTATATTGATCCTGAATTTATTTATATAAGGTAATCTAAATCATTGGCACTTGGTGATTTGTGTCCTTCATGTATACCCAGATTATTGCTGCGTGTTTCCAATCATAGTTGGATTATTTTACAGTTTAGATCTCTATGCGCTCTAAAGAAGGACACTAAAAATTTCCTTCATTATATATATTAAATTTGAAGGCAAAATAAAAAGTTCATGGCTTGTATATTTCACTATGTGAAATTATTTAAAATATTTGACGTTTTCATTTCCTCTGTCATCCCCCTCAACCATTTTCCTCCCAAACTAATACACAACAAAACGTTTTTTAACATTATGAGAAAGTGATACAGTATGTTCTGTTCTTGCTAAAGGTACATTTTAAATGAGTAATATATGGATAAACAGACTCTTTGCCAAGTACAGATCTAACATTTTGCTATCCGAAGATAGTAAAATCATAATTCCAATTACATGTATTGACGTGTGTACCTTTATATAACTAAATAAGCAGAAATAAAAGATTTATTTCTTGCTAAAGGTTTCGATCATGAGAAATATACATGTGAATTTAGAAATTGCAGATGAATATTTATGATAAAGTAAACAGCATTTAACTATTTGTGAGTAATATAACTGGTGATTATTTGAAAATAAGATTTGTCATGAAGGGCCACAGTGGGTTACTGGCTAGAGGGTAACTTCACTGTAATCCCTAATTCCAATAAATTGTAATGAAGTCTATGGTGCTCACATGACCTCTCGATGTACTTTATTATTTATCTACCATAATAATTGAAATTAGTTAAATGAGTAGTGATAGTCGATGAAGGGTATGCTGGTGCATTTAATTGATACAGTATCTATATTCTCAGTGAATTGTACTAAATATATTATAAAACATTTTATTACTGTATAATATTGCTGACTTCTATGTTATTTTTATTATTTTGACTTTGTGGCTTCTAATAAAACAGAAATCAGCTTTCAATCAGCAATAATAAATATATTCATAACATTTATATTATGACTCACTGTGAACATGCAGTTACAAAATTAATTCTAATTCGTTCCAATTATTGTTTTTGAACAATTTTATTAAAAAAAAATGCCCAAAACAATAATTGTCAAAATCATTCACTTTAAAAACAGAGAAAGCTGTCCCCAACAAAATGCTTCACTGTAATCGCAGTACCCAATAATTCAATAAAAGCATCCAATTGTGAATGATTTTTAATGATAATTATTATTTTTGGCATTTTTTTAATAAGAGTAATAAAAGTTAACTTTTAAGAAGTATCTGTGTTGCTCAATTCCTTGGTCAACTAATGGGTTAATATATTACTGGTGTGCTATACTTCTGTGCCAGCTTTATTACATGGAATACATTAGGTATCCCTATTACTTTTTCATGCAAGTTACCTTTTATTGTAGAGATTATTATACATTTTTGTTTCAATATAGGACTCTAAATTAGCCATTTTTTGGAGAATTGGGGAAAAAAAAAACTTTGAAATTATTATTGTTTATTTGTATCGTGCCAACATATTCGGTATCGCTAATCACTAATGACATCAGGTGAGGGTATGGTCACTCTTGTACACAGCACAATGATAAGGCAAAATAACTCCTGAATAATTAAACAGATGCCCGATGATTGCAATGGCTTCCACAAAAACAATATTAGTCATGTGACTGGAGGCATACAGAGACAGACCCAGCACTTCAAGAAGCTAACATTCACCGTAAAACTGTTTTATTTATATATGACTTTATTGTTGAATTTCTTGAACTAATAAAAGGTGAGCTAGATACTCAGAGGGATTTATCAGGAACTTACAGTATTCCTCTTAATATTTACCAGAGAATCTCAAAAGAAGACATAGTGATATTAAAAACCCCAACCCCTCTTTGCAACTTCCTTCTCTGTGACCTGAATTGTCAATACAGTATGAAAAAATGTCATGTCTGATATGAATTAATAGTATAGCATGATTAGATCACTGTAATGTTGTTGCTTAAAGTGTGTTAATATATACAAAAGCAATTCATTTAATTAAATTATTCAAATAAACTAAATATTGTGAGAAATGATTTAATGTTGCCTTAAGAAACCAACGATTCTTTGTTTTAAAATACTGCAAACCATGAACTAGGATATATTTGATAGAATAGTCTCATATTCTAACAAATAAATGAATTCTTTATGCATTTTTTTGAGTTATATAAATGTTTTAATTAGGTTTTTAATTATTTTTCCTCTTCAAAGTAATTGGGAAATACATTTAACTTACTTCTAAGAATGCCCCAGAGTAACAGATTCTCGCCTTCTGGAACCTCCCTATTTCTTTCTGTTCTTGCTCATGAGAGCTCCCAAGTTGATTAGCTTGTCTCATGCTGCTCAGACACACAGCTGTCTATTGTTAGCAGTATGAGACAGTGAAAGTGCAAAGTCCCTCTCTTGTGAGTGTGGCTTCTTCTCATGAGCAAGAGCAGGAAGAAAGGGGGAGATTCTAGAAAGGGAGAATCTATTACTCTGGGAGCTTCTTAAAAGTAAATGAAGTGCAAATTTTATTCACAATTACAACAAAATGGGTAAACCTAATAATAATAAATTAAAACATGCATTTAAACAAAAACAATTGCTATTCTTAACCACTGATTATTAAACACTGAACCCTTTCCAATGCACTATTCGGTAGATCCTTCCCAATGTTACAAATAAAGGATAATATTAGCATTCCCCTGGGTCGATCTGGGTAATTGAGGTTTTCAGCTGTATTCTGTCACTTGAACTTATTCATAAATAATTTGTTAAAGTCAATTTGCAAAAATAATTAAATAAACAGGAAAATGAAACAAGGAGTTTGTTTTCCTCTGAATGCTGTCCTTTTTCTGCTGTCTCTGGGTATTTGCATGACCCCTCTCCCATTTAACGGTATATTTATTTGTTCTTTGATAAGGGCAGGAAGTGAAATAATGAAGGAAAGACTCCCCCGTGCAGTGGCCCACAAGATAATTTGTTATTTAAAAAATTATGCATTCAACTTGGTTATGCTAAAGGAAGTTGATAGCAGGAAATGTTGATGATTTTTAGCTATCACAGTGACTTTATGTAAAGTACTGAAAATGTTGCCAATAAGTTGAGCTAATATCTATAGTTTTGGTAATTGGTAGCACTGTTTTGCAGTACGCCAGTGAAACGGGACTACTTTACTGACAATGCTGTGTGTGAATTATCATTTACCGAGAATGTCAGGTTAAACAAACCTGTCAAGTAAAAAAAAATCATCCTGGTGAAGCAGTTTCTGACACACAGGGTTAGAGTTCTGCACAGAAGGAAGAGATGTTATAATGTAACTGACACATTCCCAGCTTAACTACACTGGTAAGGCCTGACATTTTATAGAACTTTTAATAGCTTCTATAATATTCATAAACAATACAAAGGAGTGGATGTATATTTTGTGAGAAAAGCTCTCTAAAAAAAAAAAAATTATAATAATAATTAATTATTATTGTTATTATTTTCATTTTCAAAATGATCTGACCATGTTCAGGATACAGTTTGTAACATGGATTACTATTTATCAAACCCCAGTAGGTGTTGCTGTATACTCCACTAGATATGGAGGTTGTGAGATGTGTCACAACCCAGATTTGGGGCTCAGTACACCCCTAAATCTCCTACTGTAGCTAATAGGAGAAATCTGCAGGTTGTGCCTTTTATATTCTTCTCTACACCCTGCATTTTAGATCAAAACTTCAGTTATGGAGAAACAAAATAAATCAGACCAGCAACATCATTAGTTTAGTGTAGAGACACTGAGCATCTATTTTGGCTACAATGCAACATATTCAAATCATACAGTAACCAATCACACAAACTACCTTGAGGTCAGGGCGAGTAGCTGCCTACCCCCCACTGAGCTTAGGAGCATGTGCTCTCTTTCCTGCTTCCTGTCCTCTCTAGGGCAGGGGTGAGCTATTCATTTCCCAAAGGGGCCACATGAGAAGCTTGGAATGTTGTGGAGGGCCGAACCATAGGCTGAACTTAATTCTGCTCATTACTCATTTATAGCTTTATTTTATTTTATTTTCTCACTGCTAGGAGCAGTATCTACAGAATGCTATCCATTCCAATTAGTCACAACAGTGCTGATCACAAATTGCCCCCTTTTACACTTGGCAGTGTTTTTTTGTCCAGGACACAAATTTGTATCCCACTGTAGGCCACTGTAGCAGGCCGAACAGGGACAGCCAAAGGTTGGATGCGGCCCGTGGGCCGCACAATGCCCAGGTGTGCTCTAAGGGGTAATTAGAGAGCCACTGTCTCCCTGTTAACACCTTACTTCTTTTGATCTATACATTCAGAACTGACCCATGCTAGTAGGTAACAAATTGATTGTGGCACCACACCGTTGGAGGTACCGCAAGGCTATATACATTTATGGCAGGAACATGGCAATTTGGAGGCCTTTTTCCATACTGAACTGGATTCCCTTATGACAAAGCACCTCACAACGGATGACCCCTCTGCCCAGAGACCCTGGCTATACACCTCACTAAAGACTCTGAGGAAAATGCAGCATGTGGACACCCTTTGCATCCATCACACCATTTGCATCCATCACACTATTTAGTGACCCCAACATTAATTATTGAGGTCTACTGTACATTACAAATAGCAGATTCATGTCATATTTCTGAGTAAGTCCACAGGCTGGGATTACGAATAAACATGATTTAGATACCAGGTTTCCCCAAAGGGCCCACACAGTCCATAGTCCCCCAAAAGTTCAGTGGTTGGGGCCCTCCCAGGCATGACACGATGTTCCTTAAAAAAATATAATTTATACAGTTGCAATAAAAAAGGAAAAAATATATACTTATTAAAAATATAATTTTAGTTGATCCCAAACATGATATGCTTTATACAACTATAGTAAATTCCTGCTATTACTTATATTATTTGTATGGAGCATACTACATCTGCTATAACAAGAAGTCATATATCAAATGGGAATTTAGAAGATTCAGGTATTGTCCTCCCACCCTTTAGAATTTGTCACTATGCATCTCCTAACAGTATGACCATCAGCTTCCTATTAGTTTATCGGGTCATATGATACAGCATTTTGTGAAGGAGTCAGCACTACATGTTTTCATGTGTATAGGGAACCTACAGACACATACAGTTACTTCCACATTTTTACTTTCCATCCCTCACACACCAAACAAGCAATTATCCATAGTCAAGCCCTAAGATATCATTGCATATGTTCAAACACAGAGGACCATGATAAACACCTAAAAACACTGCCGGACTCCTTCCAAGAACAACCAGGAAACTCCTGTTGCAATACAAAACTAAAGAAACAACTTCACGTACACCACTGGTCACCGCATAGCACCCGACCCTAGAAGAAATAAGCTAAACATTTAAATATTTAGAGCCACTATTATAGAGGATGCAGAAGTTAAACATATATTCCCCAAACCTCTAATATTTGCATTTAAACAATCACCGAATATGAGACATGCATTGGTCATTGAAGAGCATAACAAAGAAAATGGCACCAACCCTTGCAATACAATTTGCTGCAAACTATGCCAACACATCTGTAAAGAGAATAGAGCCACAAATAACAACAAGACTTATAACATCTGAGGATCATATTCATGTATATTTTGCAATGTAGTGTATATTATACAATGTACTGTATGTGAAAAGGGCTGTTACATTGGGAAAACCAGTCAAAAACCACAGACTCTCCAAAAAAAGCACACCCCGGTTGGACATTATTTCACCCAGAATAACCACTCCATCCAAAACATGAAAATCGAGTAAAACTTTTACAAATTATTACATTTTTTGATTCAAAACATACTGGTTCAAATATGGATTTAGGATTCTTATCTCATTACAAAAATGTTCTGTGACTCATGTTTTATATCACATTCCACATGTTCAATTGATGTTGTTCGTATCCCCAAACTGTGGTGACATTTACTGCCCTTAATTAGGACTCTGCTATGTTCTTATCTAAACCTGATCTAAAGACTCATAGAACATTATTTATGGTACTTCTCTGTGTCCCATCCTAAACTCTGAACAGATATATGAACTTTATCTGGTACATCTCTCAGTACTGCTCAAGACTTGATAAAGAGAAGTTAATTCTCAAAAGCTTGTCATAATAAATGAATATGTTTGTCTAATAAAAAAGTTATCATCATATACTGCAAAACTGTGATTATTCAACTATATATATATATATATATATATATATATATATATATATACACAAAAAGTATATATATAAACAATTACTTAAGTGATTAAGTAATTAGGTTAATATGTTTTGCTAGATCTAAATTATACACTTACAGTGATGTGAATGTTTTCCAACTTCCCCTTCACATATCTTAGTCATGACCATTCTCCAGTTGGCCTACACACAAAGTAAAGAAACAGACTGTCTTTTTTCCAACATTCAACATTCTGGACATAGCAGGATAAATAATGGGCTAATATGTAGCCAGACCCCTTCAGCTCTTAGCATTTATTTTATTTTCAAACAGTTAAAGAGTTAAGTATCCTCATTTTGCTAGAGTCTATTTGCAACGGTGCACTCTCAACTGCAGTTGGGAACTTCAGTTATCTTTCCTTTACAATTATACAGAGTTCAAATGATATACGGTAATTAATCAATAATAACATTAAAAACAGGGGAAATGATTTACATATAACAGTTAAATAGGGGACTAAAGTATAAGAATTAAAATTTTCATTCTATAAAATGTTTGCTAATTATCTTTGGATGCCAGGACTTCTTCCCACAAGATTAAACTTTACAAACTTTACTAAATAAGTATCTGTGAACATTTGTAGAGAGTACTGGGATTGTATCCACTTTTCTACCAGTTATAAACAAAGTAACTGTATAGGTGTCTTCCTAAAATCACTGAACTAGTGAGCAAGTCCACCATGAACCAAATGCTGATACCCTACTGAGAAGCCTCTCCATAATATAGCAGCATTAACAGTAGAGGTGACATAATGATCTAATACCAATGCTCATATTGGTAGGCTGTTAAGTCAAATATTCTTCTTCAAATCAATTACCAATATGTTTGAATATAAGCATTAGAAATCTACACGCTACAACTCAGCTCAGCAAAGTGTCAAGAAACAGATAGCAACACATTGATTACGTGAGGTAGATATCTGTCTATCCATGTTTTAGGGGATATATTCCCTACCTCCCATGGGTGAGATGTAGTGATAGGTGAAGGTGTTGGGTGAGCTGTAGTGATAGGTGAAGGTGTTCTATCTTCAGCATCATCAACTAAAAGTGAGTAGCTATGCTGATTATAAACCCCTTTGACCTGATTATGATCAACAATACAGCCAGACTCCCAAGGGTAATTAACAATTATTGGCAAACTTGCATACGTCAATGTACGTTTACCATAAGAAATACACATTTTTAATAAAATTAAACTGAAAATAAAACATGTATTTACCAATATATTTCAATTACATCATATTTGTAACCACTGCTGCATCACTAATTCATAAAGAAATTCAGATTTTGTTTCAGAGGTGTATAAACTTATAATGAGGGCCCTAAGCTTGGATGAGCCTAACTCTACCGGAGAGACAGGGAAATTAGGAAACCCAACTTGGCTACTATGCCAATTTGTATCCTAGATGGAACCTTGGGGCTACATATGGTTTTAAATGTATTGTACTTCACATTGTCTTGTGGCATTTGTAAACTTTAATTACTCTAAGATAACAGAGTTAGGAGCCTTAGGGAGAGAAATGTATATTTATGTTGCTGTTTTGCTTATTAACTGTGTTTGTGTTTTGTTTATTTACTTTGTGCTATCATCATCTGTCAAGTAGATTTACAAAATTATGCAAGTAAAAATGTGATAAACTTTAACTTTACGAGTGATTGAATCTTTTAATTACACTGACAGGCTGTTGATATAATAATGTACTCTGCTAAGTCTTTCCTTGTAAACACATTGTTGATTTTATTTAATCTTGGGCACCTAGAGTTACAGCTGAGGACTGAATAAGAGACACGTTTAAAAAGAAGAAATACCATTGAAATTATGTAGGTGGTTAACATGGATAATTGGATATCCCATACAAGTATTTTCTTGTGCTCTAAATTAGCAATAACTTCTCATCTTAGAAAAACAGCCTCCAGAAAGACGCTAACACATAAGGAAAGAATTACTGAATTAAATAGTTTCTTACATGCGTCACTAATGCTGTGAACAGGGCACATGCCAACCAGTTTGCCTGTTATATAAAGCTTGGAGAGGAGGATCTTCAGTTATTACATTGGAGCTCAAAGAGATACTATTATATAGCAAAGTAGTGAGCTCTATCAGTAAGGAATATATAGTTGGTTGGAGTTTTAGTTCAGTCGATTGAAGTTCTAGTTCAGCATGAGGTAGTTCTAGTTCAGCTGGTAAAAGGACTAGTTCAGTTTGTTGTGGTTCTGATTCAGGTGGTTGGAGTTTTGGTTCAGTGTATTGAAGTTCTAGTTCAGTTGGATCATCATGAACTAACTTGGATGGAGTTCTAGTTCAGCTGGTAAGAAGACTGGTTAAGTTTGCTGTGGTTCTGATTCTGTTGGGTGGAGTTCTGGTTTAGTTGACTGAAGTTCTAGTTCAGTTGAAAGAGGTTCTAGTTCAGCTTGTAAGAGGGCTAGTTCACTTTGTTGAAGTTCTGAATCAATTGTGTGGAGTTCCAATTCAGTTAGTATTTCTGGTTCAGTTGGTGCACATTCTGGTTAAGTTGGAGGTAGTTCTATTTGAGTTTGTAGGAGGGCTAGTTTAGTTGCTTTGAGTTTGTATTCAGCTTGGTGGAGGTGTAGATGAGTTTGTTAGAGTTCCAGTTCAGCTGGAGTTGGTTGGCGTTCTATGACCATTAACATGTATCTTTAGAGGACTGAAGAATACCAATGCCATACAAAGCAATAACAAATAAAGCACTATATAAAGCACTTCTGTATACCTGTCATGACTGATTTGGGGTCCATGATGCACCCCTGCTCCCCACAAGTAACTCTGTTATCTGGGGCTCTTACACATCTCATTGATAACATAAAGGCTATCAAATGGACATGGGATGTGTTCTAATGATTATAACAATTTGTCTTCCATTTATGTGTCATGTTTAAAGAATTAATGTGTGCATATAGTTACTATCATGTATGTTATGTGTGAGTATAGTTATATCATGGATGTAATGTGTGCACATATTTACTGTCATGGATGTAATGTGTGAGTATAGTTATATCTTGGATGTAATGAGTGAGTCTAGTTATATCATGGTTGTAATGTGTGCACATAGTTACTGTAATGTATGCAATGTGTGAGTATAGTTATATCATGGATGTAATGTGTGCACATAGTTACTGTCATGGCATCATGCTTATTTATTTGTGCATTTATTTTCTATTATTGTAGTTTGTGAGGTCTGTGGATATGTTTCCCTTGTGTATTGTAAAACCTCATTACCCTCTATCCCCCCCCCACCTCCCCCAACAGGCCTGGGATATAAGTGGCCTAAACAGATAACCTCTAGGTTCTGGTGTATCTGGCGGTGGGCCTAAGTGATGGGGTGAAGAGGTCACACTAAGAGATCAGATTCCTGATACATGGAGGGGCATTTGGGGGAAAGTTTTGTTGTGTTTTGATATATCTGTGAAATGCAAGCAAGAATAAACCCTCAGTCTTCCTATGCACTAAGCAATGATGTGGTCTGCCTTCTTGTTTCTCTATGACTGATGCCCCTGTTTTGGCTGGGTGCTGAGATCTTGAATACAAGAAGTCACGACCCAGAGAGAAAAATTGGGGTGCGGGTGATTCCTCAAATTCAGGGTCGTAATAGCAGGTGGCAGTCGTGGAAGATCTCAGTAGCAGTAACCAGCAAGATAATGGCTACCTACAGGATCATAATGGAGGAGCTTAGGCCAGAGGATGAGCCCTGAAGAGGGGTGGAGGAACTGGAGGCATGTGATAATTTTGTGCAGGTCACTCCAGCCCCAGTCATTGGCCCCAGGTTATCTGCAGTTGAGGAGGACAAGGTGTCCAGGAGGTTCCAGGTGTGGAGGGCTACAATGCCAGAGCTAACCACAGATCAGCTGGTGACACACAAATAGTGCAGGAGATCCAGTGGGATACGAGAAAGATACTTAAGTGCCCTACTCCAGTTCCTGTGGATGTGGAACTTGTATCCCCAGTGGAGTAGGAAACCTCCTGCAGGCTGGCAGGAGACAGAGAAGAGGACAGCCAGGTGACAAGGGAGGCAAAGGAATGGGCCCTCCAAATCAATTGATGGCGTTCCTGGGATTGTGGCAGGGCCATGAGCTGTTAGGCTGGCTGGAGGAACTGGTATCTAAATACATTGCCTTGGAGAAGCAATATGATGCCTGGATAGGGTCTGCTGGTACCCTTGGAGAGGATCCCTATTTTCGAACGGAGCTGCTGGATGGCCTCTGGGAGATCATGTATGGTGATCGTGAGTGTGGCATGGGGACAGCAAAGCAGCAGAATAACGTATTTCTTAAACTCTGTAAAGGTCTGGGATTAAAATCATGGTCCCAGGAGGCTAATTTGCTGGAACCCCTGATTTAGCAAGAGCTGCAGCTAGAGGCTGAGTATGTTGAATTGCTGGATGAGGCATCAATGGAGGGGTTTTGGCCATCTAGTTGGGAGGAACCCTGTAAGGCGGACAGGGATGAAGAGGTCTGGTTACTGTACCACTACCAACCAGGAGGTATGGACAAGAGAAATTACACTCAAGATGTCTGGAGAGAGAATATTATGAATTCTGACTAGAACTGTGTCAATATGGATGTACAAATGGGCCAGGTCAAGCTATTTCTTTCTATGGCTGGGCCAGATGAGTAGTGTACTATACAGTGTGGGTACAAACAAGAAGAAATGGAATATGGGACTCACACTGTGATATCAGGCCAGGTGGAGAGCTTGGAAGGGAGCCACCATGCTCCTAGATTCTTGAAAGAACCAAGTAAGGACTGTGTACTTAGTGTAGGGCTTCAGCTGATAATAAATGTCAAAAAGCCAACAACAGATTAAGGGACAGTTTCAGCAAGTAGGCCTTGAAGAGTGGCAGACCAGGGGGTGCAGCCCTATCCAAGTGGTGAGGGCACCATTGGTAAAAAACAAGGCAGTGGGGGAGACAAGGAATGCCTGTCAAATTAATGGCCCAAGGCGAAGTCTGGATGAGAGCAGTGAGATCCTGCCAGTGAACACAGTGACCATGGACTCAGAAGGAGGGAAGTGCTATGTCCAGTCGTGGTTCCAGATAAAGGGTGATGTGATATGCTGATCCAGATACAACCTAGAGGATTGGAGCCTTTAGACCAGGCCACAATATTGGGTGCTGGCTTCCAGTTCTGGCAGGTACAGTCCTTCTTGGAAATACAATCTTTCTGGGACCTGTGGAGTGTTTTACCCATGCAGTGGGGAAGAAGGGGGTATCAGTCCTGGCTTTTGGGGGGTGGGATGGTGATGGCACCCTTGGAAGTGTCTCCTAGGGTGGTTCCCACTCGGACCTTCTGGAATTGGGTTAACTAGAAGGTCCAATGAACACCCCTAAACTCAAACAATGGTCAGTGGAAGTATTACGCACTGTTGGTCCTGTAGGCCCATGGACTGTTTTAGGAACAGCAGAACAGCTGTTTGGACTGGCTTGGGTGGTAAGTGTGGCTTTGCAAGCGGCTCAAAGCACTAGTTGCAAAACCCAGGCCAAATGAAAATTTGGATAGCTGTGCTCACTGGCCGTTGGGAAAGATTATAATGAACGGTAAACAATTGATGGAGTTAGCCACAGGCCAGTGGTCAGGATAAGGCACAAGCTTTGATGCCCGGACACACAGATACCAGGATATTAAATCAAATTGGGACTACACTCCATATTGTGTGCCCAAGCAAGGAAAGCTAAAATTTGTACATGAAAGTAATGGCAAAAATCTACTCTGCGCATTTAGAATCCCCAATGGAGTTCGGTGACCCTCCTGTTTCAGCAGGGCAGATTGGGTTACTGCTTGAGATTGGGGCTTGTAGCCTTATTTGACCCTTCAAGATGCCTGCTAGCCTAGATGTATCATTCTGCTTGGAATACAAAAAGGGGTCCATGGGATGCTATTTCCAGCACCTCACACTGTGTGTTCTCCCTGTGGCCGCAGCTAAATTGGGAACCACAGAATGCTTATCCTGAGACACAGAATGCCTGGCATCCATCTGATTAAAGATGGACACCGGGATTCTGCATTTAAAAACGGGGGGCCATGATAGGACGCCTCACCCCACAAGTAACTCTGTTATCTGGGACTCTTACACATCTCATTGATAACATAAAGGCTATCAAATGGACATGGGATGTGTGCTAATGATTATAACAATTTGTCTTTTTTATTTATGTGTCATGTTTAAAGAATCAATGTGTACATACAGTTACTGTCTGTATGTAATGTGTGAGTTTAGTTATATTATAGATGTAATGTGTGAGTATAGTTACTGTCAGGTATGTAATATGTAAGTATAGTTATATCATGGATGTGATGTGTGCACATACTGTACTTAATGTCATAGCATCTTGCTTATGTATTTGTGCACTTATTTTCTTTGTAGTTTGTGACGTCTGTTGATATGTTTCCCTTGTGTATTGTAATCTGGCAGTGTATCTGGCAGTGGGCATAAGTGATGGGGTGAGGAGGTCACACTAAGAAATCAGATCCCTGATACAGGGAGGGGCATGTGGGGGCAAGTTTGGTTGTGTTTTGATATATCTGTGAAATGCAAGCAAGAATAAACGCTCAGTCTTCTATACACTATATAACGGTGTGGTCTGATTTCTCTGCTTCTCTATGAATGAATTTAATGGCTGTGTGCTGAGATTGAACACAAATGCACAACCTAAAAGGAGAAAAGTGAGGTGTCTGTGGCCTTGAAAGATTTGGGTCATAACAATACCTATAATTGAAAACTGGGCATTATCCCAGTGCTTATATATATATATATATATATATATATATATATATATATATATATATATATATATATATATATATATAGATATATATATATAGATATAGATATATATAGATATAGATATAGATATATATATATATATATATATATATATATATATATGCATTTTACCTCCCTGATATAGTGCAATGGAAATTATACCCACGGTCGGAAAATAGAAAAATACTGATTAAATGCAAAAGAAAACCAAACACTATATATCATTGTCTTGAGAGTTATAAAAATACACATAATTTCTCTGGAAGCCAGCCACAGAATATATCCAAAATACAATAAAACTGAAGTGTAAATGCATGTTAGAGAGGGCCATAAATAGATGCTCAGGGAAGGATATAAACAAGGGCAGAATTTTCATCATATATTTTGCTACTGCAGCTAGAGAAATATATTCAGCTCCTAAATTTGAAATAACCAGCTCATTGGTATTCCTCTTTTCAGTACCATTGTTCAAAACATCACTACATAATGAAAAAGAATCCTGCAGAAGAAAATCTTAATGTCAGGACATACCATTATACAAAAAAAAAACTAAAAAAAGATTATTATTGTTATAAAATAAAGTTTTGTTTTTTTTTAGTTATAACAAAATGAGAATTTAAGGAAAAAATTAAACTTACATTTGAAGTATAGTTTTTAAGGGACCAGCAGAGCTGTTTCTCTCCATCCACTTTTAGGTGTTCAGGGTGTGGACCAGACTACAGATTTCTTGCAGTGGCCACTACATGGAAGAAGGCAGGTTAATGCTCCTATCAGGACAGGCTCCTGGCAGATTCATAAATACGGTAGACTCTCAGTTATCTGGCTACCACAGTGATTGGTAGATGTCGGATAAATGTAGTTTCTGGTTGCTTGGAGTCACTATTTAAAGAGACCTAGATTAGCTGCACATAGGATGCTCTTCTAAGTATATTGGTTAGTGAGGGCTGTACCAGCAGCAGCAGCTTTCACTCCTCACTTGCACACAGATTTGTTGGGCTGACCCCGGGGAATCTAACGCCAATACTGCACTGGCTCAGTCACTCATGCCTTTCTGTAAAATTGAATTGCATAGTCGTACAGTGGATGAAATCTTGGTGCCTATAAGCATTTTGTGGCATGACAAGCTAAGTCCTGTTAAATTAAAATTGTATTTAAAGTACAGTATTCAATTTATTTTCTAGTTGCTTGAGAATTCTGGTTAACTGAGTTCTGGTTAACTGAGAGTCTACTGTAATGGAGTAGAGAGAAGAATATATGTTCAAAGCTTCAAAAATAATGTTCAAATACACTGTAAGTTTCACAAGCTACATTGATATGTGTCTTCAAATACTTATATGATTTGTAATCAATTACTAAACAAACAAGTGAAACCCTATAGCATGAGCATTACAATGGTCATTTACCTTATGCCTCTTATACTCATACATATAAACTAAACATTTCTTAAGTGATTTTCAATGTAATTATGAAAGTCTTGTGGCTGCTTCTTTTATTCCTTTTGTTTGATTACACAGTTTATAATGAATTTGTACTCTGAGAACCAACATTCTTTCCTTTAATTTACTGTCTGTTTCATAAAAACAGGATGCGAGATCTCTAAGACAATATACATGTCATTATTTCCGAAAGATGAAAGGATCCAGAACTCTAATATTAGACTAGTTTGAACTCCAAGCCAGGTTAATCAAAACACTAATAATCTTTTTAATAAACTCTCTAAACTAATATGCAGGTGCACAGAGGGGAAATAGACACTTATAGCCCAAATGTAAGCAATCTATGTCAAATTTGAAACATATGTATTTGCTTTGGAAATCTAATAGTTTTGGTAAGGGATTTATAAGGTTATAAGTCTCAGGAATTTTTCTGTTGGAATTCTTTAAGGAATACATTAGGGACTCTTTAGCCAAATGTTTTTGTTTTGTTTTGTTTTACAGTGCCCTGCAAAAGTATTCACCCCCTTTGGCATTTTTTTGTGTTTTGTTGCCTCACAACCTGGAATTAACAAGGATTGTTTGAGGATTTCCATCATTTAATTTACAGAACATGCCCACAACTTTAAAGATTTTTTTAAATTTATTGTGAAGCAAACAACAAATAGGACAAAATAACAGAAGAAGACAATGTGCATAACTCTTCACCCCCCTAAAGTCAATACCTTGTAGAGCCACCTTTTGCGGCAATCACAGCTCCAAGTTGCTTTGGATAAGTCTCTATGAGCTTGCTACATCTTACCATTGAGATTTTTGCCCATTCCTCCTTGCAAAACTGCTCCAACTTCTTCAATTTGGATGGTTTGCGCTTTGCGCAATTTTAAGTCTGACCACAGATTTTCTATTTATTGGATTTAAGTCTCCCCATGTTTCCCCTTAAACCACTCAAGTGTTGCTTTACCAGTGTGTTTGGGGTCATTGTCCTACTGGAAGGTGAACCTCTGTCCTAGCCTCAAATCACCCACAGAGTGGTAAAGGTTTTGCTCAAGAATATCCCTGTATTTAGCACCATCCATCTTTCCCTCAACTCTGACCAGTTTCTGAAAAACATCCCCACTTCAGGATGCTGCCACCACCATGTTTCACTGTGGGGATGGTGTTCTTTGGGTGATGTGATGTGTTGGGTTTGCGGCAGACATAGCGTTTTCTTTGATGGCCGAAAAGTTAAATTTTTTCCTCCATACATTTTGGGAGTCTCCCATGTGCCTTTTCACAACTCAAAACGTCCCATTTAGTTTTTTTGCTGAAAGTAATGGCTTTCTTCTGGCCATTCTGCCATAAAGCCCAACTCTATGGAGCGTCTGGCTTATTGTCGTCCTATGTACAGATACTCCAGTCTCTGCTGTGGAACTCTGCAGCTCCTCCAGGGTTAACTTAAGTCTCTGTGCTGCCTCTCTGATTAATGCCCTCATTGCCCAGTCTGGCCATCTCTTGGCAGGTTTGCTGTTGTGCCATGTTCTTTCCATTTGGTTACGATAGATTTGATGGTGCTCCTGTGGATCATCAAAGATTTGGATATTTTTTTATAACCTAACCCTGACTTTTACTTCTCAACAACATTGTCCCTTACTTGTTCCTTGAGAGTTCCTTGGTCTTCATGGCAGTATTTGGTTAGTGGTGCCTCTTGTTTAGGTGTTGCAGCCTCTGGGGCCTTTAGAAAAAGGTGTGTATATGTAATGATCATGTGACACTTAGATTGCACACAGGTGGACATCATTTCACTAATTATGTTACTTCTGAAGGTAATTGGTTGCACCAGAGCTTTTTATGCTCTTCATAACAAAGGGGGTTGAATACATACATACATGGCAATTTTATGTTTTCTATTTCTAAAACAGAATTTTATGTATATATTTTTCTCATTTCACTTCACCAACTTAGACTATTGTGTTCTGATCCATCACATAAAATTCAGATTAACAAAACTTTGAACTTAAGGCTGTAATGTAACAAAATAGGTAAAAAGTCAAGGGAGGTGAATACTTTTGCAAGGCACTGTATATGGAGAGTACACCATGTGTAAGGTCGGGCTGAATGAATCCAAAGCTGGAATCGATATTGCTGGAGAAAATATGAACAACATCAGATATGCAGTTAATACTACTTTGATGCCTGAAAGTGAGGAGGAACTATAGGGCCTATCAATGAGGGTGAAGGAAGAGAGTGCAAAAGTTGGTCTGCTGCTCAATGATAAAAAGACAAAGATCATGGCAAACAGCAATCTCAGTTTCTGGCAAATAGACAGGGAAGAAGTGGAGAGGAGAATTGCAGCATTTAGTGTTATTGCTCCACTGGAAAGGGGGGGTGCTCACGGAGCACAGTTTAGCTGGGCCTAGCATGGAGGGTGGAGCTGGGGCTAGTGAGGATGTCCAGGGAGGTAGCTGGGTTACAGTCACAAGGGGAAGCAGGGTGAAAAGGAGCAGGAGGGAGACCAGTTCTGAGTTGGCAAGCACCAACAGATTTGCCAGATTGAGTGAAACTGTTGGGGATGTCCATTCAGGAATGACAATGCCAGATAGAGCTGTTCCCTCTAACAGCCAGGAAAACAGTTCTACTGGAGGAGTGGGAGGGCAGCATAGGCAGAGAAACAAGCAGATTCTGGTGGTTGGGAACTCTATTATTAGGAAGGTAGACAGGGTGATTTGTCACCCAGATCCCAGCAATCGAACAGTTTGCTGTCTCCCGGGTGCTCGGGTTCGGCATGTTTTGGATCGGGTAGACAAATTGTTGGGAGGGGCAGGAAATGAACCGCCGGTCTTGGTACATATTGGTACCAATGACAAAGTTAGTGGAAGATGTCCTAAAGAATGATTTTAGAGAACTAGGTAATAAGCTGAAGGCAAGGACCTCCAAGGTAGTATTTTCTGAGATACTACCAGTGCCACGTGCTAGCCCAGGGAGGCAGAAGGAGGTTAGGGAGGTTAATGCATGGCTAAAATTGTGGTGCATTAAGGAGGGGGATTTGGGTTTTTAGAGCACTGGGCTGACTTCTCACTTGGGGTACAATCTATAAAGCAGGGATGGATTGCAACTTAATGATGTTGGAGCTTTTGTGCTAGGGGAGAGGATGGTAGAATGGCTGGGGGAGTTTTTAAACTAGTAGGTGGGGGAGGGATGAGATAGAAGTAATGGAGTAGTAAGTGTAGAGGGGGTAAGGAACTTATTAACTAGTCATGGGCGAGGAGATGGGGGAGGGTTAGTGCAGTCAATAGTGAGGTATTGCTAATTAACTCAAGTACAGTGGCAGGCACATCAGAACTACAGACTCATAACATAAGGTGTATGCTTGCTAATGCCAGAAGCTTGCTAGGAAAAATGGGAGAGTTAGAATTATTAGCAGTTAATGAGAAATGGGATTTAATAGGCATTACTGAAACGTGGTGGGATGAATCTTATGACTGGTCTGTAAATCTAGATGGTTATAACCTATTTTCAAAATATCAATATGTTTATATAACCCAACAAAAGTAAAGTAACACAAGATCTAACTTCAAATGTGTACACTACATTAAAATAAATACAATATTTGCATATGCATTTAAAAAATAAAAATAAAAAACATTAAATAGTTTTAAATAGAACATATAAAATAAATCCTATATACCGTATATATAAAATATATAATAATAAAATGTAGTAAAATAATGGGCAAAATAAAATATGAATATATAATATGTATTATTTTTATTATTATTATAGTTCATTTATAAGGCGCCGACATATTCCATATCGCTGTACATATGTATAACCAAAAGGTGTATATAAAAAAGACCCACAACACTTCAGCAAAACAGATCAAAATCATCTGTTTAGAGTATATTATAATATGCTACAATAATGATTTGATTTTAACTTATTCCTATTATAGCAGTTGCTCAGTGGCATGACAGCATCTATGTATAAAACTCAATAACATTGTATTTTATTATATTCAGTATTTTAGGTTCATATATTCTAATTTGTGTTTTCAAAGCAATTTAAAATGTCATATTGAACAAAAAAAGTATTGTTTGTTTAAAATATTAGAGAACATTACGCAACATGGATGTCAATTAAAGCGACCACTCAAAAAGTGTTTAAATAGTTGTAGACTAATCCATTCTGTACACAATAATATGTTAAATGATAGGCAGCTGTAAAAATAAGGTAATGGTAGTTTAGTTAATTGCTTTTCACATTATAAACAGGTTAGTGAATTGTAATGAAATGATTACTTCACAATTGTCTAGACTTTAATAATACCTCTGCTGCATTATCTCTGTCACACAAGAGATGGAATTATATCTCTGGCAGCTTTTATGTTAAGAGGACTGTAGGAAGGAGGGTGGTAAGAGGATCCAAATCCAAAATGCAGTCAACAAACCACGCAGATGCCAAGTCTTGTTTAAAGACTTTGAGCCTCCTTCAATTGGCCAAATCGCAGTTACTTGAACCCGTACTGGAGCCCGTAAATGTTATGGATATTCAAAGGGATATATTTAGCAACTCGCATTCCAATTGCGCGTTGCAGGTTCAAAAGCACAGCGGCTGTCAAAGTCGTAATTCTGTCCTATCTCCTCCATTGATTTTTCAAGCCTGTAAATGTTACCAGTGCTAAAGACGTCAAATTGATATTCAATTAGAAAAATTCAACAAGCCCACAATTGCCTTCAAACCCGTAAATTGCAAATATATCAAAAAACTGATAGAATACTAGAAAGGGGTCACCTGTTCCTTATAACTGCAGCAGCAAATAAACACACACTACTGTACTTCAAAATCCTCGGAAAGCAATGAAAGGCATTAGAATTAATTGCACAACAGTCTCAAGCTCGCAACTCTGCAATAAAAAAATATTATTTGTAACTTTTATTTCAGTGTTATATCGATCCCAGAAATCAAGGAGTGAATACATATCAGGCCACCCACATGGACTTAAACAGAAGCTTTAATGTATTTCCAGGGTGCAACCCGATCGGCAAACATTACTTATTTGCAAGTATTAATGCTTAGCCTACGATTGCAGGTAACTTGTAACCTTCATGTTTTACTAATGAGTGTCTCATTTACTATTGAAAAAGTAATTTATGGGCTTGCTTAATTATTGCCAGGTCACATGATCATGCCCACTGAAATGCTACTTACAAGTTTATGATTTTCGTGTGCAGACTGTGAGCCTGTAATTACGTGTTAGAGATAATGGAATACATCTAAATGTTTAGAAAAAATGTGACCCACAGCCAAAATGTCAGGTTACAGGTAATTTCAGGCTTGCAATTGAATGAAGCTCTGTTAAGTGTATCTCTATGACCACTTTTAATATTGGGACATATGGATGATCATCAGTCACATCAGATTTGAAGCTCATGTGCAACGTGAGACCTGCAACGGCTGCAAGCTTGAAGAGTTTACGTATTTACGGTGCTATTAAATTAGAACATGTAGGGAGTTACGGGCTTGAGAAGCAAACCTGTAAACCATTTTTTGCTCGTCGGATATGCAGCCGTTGACGTGATCAATTATTCTAACTCGTAGTTACGAGTTGGGATGGAGCCAATGGCAACAGAGATCGTCAGAAATCCTTACCTGAAAAATGGAGGTGGGACTTTTAAAGTCTTACACGGTTCAATTAAAAGTTATGATTGGACCCACATTCCATGTAATGCAATATTGATAAAGACGTAAATATGATATTCTATCACATGCGAGTTACATTATATGTATTAACACATTGATTGCCTGGATCAATATAACACAAAAATTGTTGAGAATGTAGTGCTATTAATTCTAAGACCTAACATCACTTTCCCTTTTAATAAAAGTACAGTAGTGTGTGTATATGTGCATTTACCGTGCTCCGGACTTTACCCCCCTTGTGGGTGCTCTCTAGCACTCGTTGGCTTTTTGGCTCCGTTTGAGAGCGTCTTAATCGCAAGTCATCTGCTGGTTGCTTTAAGAGGCTAATTTAATATCAGTAAGTCTTACGGGCTACGTTACGAGCTACGATTTACCACGTAGAGGTTAATAATAACACCATAGGCTCGCCATGTTGTAACCTATTTACATTATTACATTTTTACCACTGGTCTCACATAAAAGATCCCAGAGAATGTCAGTCCTCTTACAGCACCTCAATCTTCCATTTATATTTAATTAACTAATGCCCACACAGTCCATGTCATGGAAATATCTGTTATTTGGGTAATAAATGTCTTGGAACTAATCATCATATTGGTTCCCAAGATCATAATATTAAATGTTTGTGGAATTTATAGCATATTGTCTTTACCAATGTTTCCTCACGTTGCAATTCACTTAACATGTTAGGATAGGGCAGACCAACACTTCCATCTGCAGCCTTCCCACTGCCCCTTCATTTATATCATTCATTTCAACTACTTTGCTGTCATAGAGAATATATTCCTCTTAATCCACTTTCCCTTATTGTGTCCTTTAATCTCAAGTGTGGCAATACATGAAAAGAAACTTCTGAAAATCAAACTAGTCCATGGGTAGTCACTTCCCCCATACTCCCAAGGATTGAGGCTTTCCTTGGTAATATGTCCAGTCGTCTTTTGTCGGCTGTGAACCATATTCTCTCCTGTATAAATTGCTTATAATTCACCTGTGAGAACAAATAAAGTTGCTGTCCCAAAACACCTCATTCAAATGCGATTTGGCCAATTGAATTTTTAGTTAGTGAAGACCTTGCTTTTGGATAGAAGTTCACTAACTAAAAACTTCTGTAAAAAAATATGCTCTGTGCTTTTATATAGCCCTATTCAATTGGCCAAATCACATTTGAATGAGACCCATAGCATCTCAGTTACTTTAAGAACATTTATTTCTAGTACAGATAGGAAGGAGAATATTGAGAAACATGGCACAGCTTCTCCTAAATCATTGCACATATGATATCCCATAAAGTACACACCTTTTTCCTGCTTCTGCACTGTCACCCCAAAAATGTTATAAATAACAAATATTCACATTAAACAATGTTTCTAAATTAAATTATAAATGTATAGCGTGAATGAATATAAATATTTATATATACTAATGTAATCCGGTGGTTGGACCAATGTTTCAGAAAAACTATTTATTTTCTGGTGGTACAGTAATTACAACCAATTAGTATGGGAAGACAATATTCAGTTCTCTTTATTTTAACATTGTGTATAAATGACAAATTCTCCAGAATGTAATTACAAAAAGTTTATCTAAAACCAGCAGATGGTTTCCATAACCTGTAAAACTACACGCTAGTTATAAACTTTGAGCAAGGGGGCTGCTGTGTTATTACTATCATACTGGGTTTTCATAGACATATTAGGGAGATGGGTTGATTTATATTTTAAAAGAATAAACATCTTATTTACATCCTGATAAACTATTCATTTGTCTAGTAGCAACACTTATAATTAAAAACCTAGAGCCTCATTCAATTGAGCCCTCGGGAGATGCGGGCTTCCGTAATGGAGGCCGTAAGTTATTTTGCTATTCAATTGGTGTCTTTTTGCGAGCTATGACCGGGTTATGGGCTCCGGCCTCCGATTCCTTACGATGATTAACATCGGAAGTTAAAGCCCGTCCAAGCCTTTGATCTTTTACGGCCGCAAGAGTTACGATCAAATACCAAAAGTCGGACCACAAATTACGGGTTCCATGTCCGGAGCACTGTAAATGCAAATATAATTTCAATATTGCATTGTAAATTATGGGGAACACATAGTCTCAAGCCTGTAAATCTGCAATATTATATTTAATTTTTCATGTGTCATTTCGGGGTTTAATCAATCTCGGGAATCAATGAGTTAATACATATCAGACATTGGCTTCATTCATTTTTATTAATTTGTACATTGCGGGTTTGCGGGTCCAATCGCATATCGGCACCCAAATCGCTTGTTGATTGACATGTAATTTCCATGTTTTACTGACGTAATGATTACAGGCTCCGTTTTTATTGGCCTTTCTGCATCGGGCTTGGTTAATTGATCATGATCACTCCCCAAAATGCTACATACAATGGCATGGTTTGCGCTATCAGGCCGGGACTTGAGGTCTTGTCCAATTGAATAGCATCATAAGTCTAGCACGCTGCAGCCCAGCAGATGGCCTGCAGACTTACGCTCCTAGTTTTGAGCCTTCTCACTCCAGTTTATAATGCTATGGTCAAATTAAAGTGTAATTTCTGGTATAGTTCATGCAACTCCCAAACACCTGAAAGCTAATGCATACATTAAATAATAATAAAAAAATGTTTCTTTGTTGTTTGTGAAATATGAATTCAAACAAACGTACATGTTATCTTGCAGTATAGACATAACATTGAAAAGCCTGACCAGATACTGCTTCTCCTTCCTCAATACTAAAATTGTTGAATACAAGGATGATCAGATGTTGTCTTTTTCAGAGCACTGTCCTCTTATAGGGTCCATTGACCTTGGTTAATTTTTATCACCAGACATGTCTTCTGCATCAGAGCTTTAAAGTCATTGGAGCCAAAAATATTTCAGATGTATTCTACCTCAGGTTTCATCCCATTTTGTTCCATTCCATACTTCATTCTCTATATTGATTCAACAACCACTTTATCTCCATTCCTTACCTCACCATGTCTCCATTCCATAACCACACATCCCCTCTCTATCACACCCATTTTTCATTCCCATACAATCCTTTCTTAATCTCATGCCATCCCTCTTTAAATTTCTCCTCTCTTTTTACATCCCATGTTCTATTCCTCCCTCTATAACCGCTCCCACTTATTCTCCAACACACCTCTGCTCCATCCCACTTACCTTTATCCACTTTCGTCTCTAACACACCACCTTATTATCCTCCAACCACCCTCTGTTCTACTTCCAATTTCTTTCTGTTCTCCACGCTTCCTCTCAACACTCATGTCTCCCCTTCCCCCTAAGCAAACCTCTTCCATTGTTCTATTCACATCCTTTTTCTCTAATACACTAGCGAATTGCCCGTCAAAAAATGACGGCAATGAAATTGTAAGGTAGCTAATGCTGTTCAGTGTGTAATAATGAAATATATAATACATAAATAAATGAATATACTTTACCTATTTTAAAGCATTGTGTGGAAGAGCTGTGAATGTGTTTTGATGTTGCTGCAGCATTAGTGGTGTGGAGCTGCTGTGTAAGCGTGCTGAATGTGTGCAGTGTAATAGTGTGCGTGCGCGAGCCCAAACCGTTGTCGTGTACTTCCGCATTGGCGTAAAATGGCGAGTAATGTGTGGTATACGTTTGTATCGGAATATCCGTAGGTGTTCTGTGGTGTTTTGCGAGTTTCTTGTGGTGTTTTGCGAGTTTAGAGTGCTGTAGCCTCGTTTTCGTTTTGTTCGGCGGCCATTTTTTCTCTCGCTTCAAATTTTTTTTAGTCTCTAAACTGTTTTATTTGGAGTAAAATCGAGGTGTAAGTTGTATTTTTGAGGTGCTGGGTGCTCCCTCTTGGTGTAGGTAAGTTTTTTATGTATGTGGTGTGTGTATGTATTGTGTTTTAAATTTAGTAATGTTCGCGAGTTGCGTCCGAGTGTTGCGAGTCCGTAATGTGTGTGAACGTGTGTCGTATGTTGTTTGCGAGTGTCGTAATGTGTGTGTCGTACTGTTAGGGTTGCGACGTGAAGTTTGCGAGGGTCGCAGTTGCTGGCATGGAGCGCCTTTGGCGCTCCATGCCAGCAACTGCGGCCCTCGCTTTGCGAGGTCCTCAGGTGCTGGCATGGAGCGCCTACGGCTTTGCGAGGTCCTCAGGTGCTGGCCTTCGGCGCTCCATGCCAGCAACTGAGACCCTCGGGCAGTGCCCTCGGCTCGCTGCGCGAACCGCGGCCCTCGCTACGCGAGGGCCGCAGCTCGCTACGCGAGTCGCGGCCCTCGCTTCGCGAGGGCCGCGGGCTCGCTATGCGAGCCCGCAGCGTTAGCAACAACTCGTACGCTCACAACTATATATGTGATTCCCTTATAATAAGGTCCCATAGAATCCTTGGACATCACTTCCTGGTGTGCTCTCAAGCAGCTTTGTAGCCGGGATATTCCCAATTCATGACATTGTTCTAATTCCTTAAACAGAGATACTGTCTAGCAAGAATATCACTATCTGCTCTTGTTGTAAAAGTAAAGAATACACATTTAAATGGTTCTTAAAATGTAGCAGAGATAGCCGACCCCTTAATCAACCTACCTCTTTATGAGTCATGGGGGAATTCCATAGTCACTTACTCCAGCACAAGCGATAGATGTGTGAGGTCTTGGCACATCTTGCTCAACTCCATTTGCAGGACATAGACATGGTCAGTGAGACTCTTCATTTGGCACTGGATGAACCAGTCTTAATCCCAGAAAGACACTACATCCTTGTCTGGATTTTATTCTACATTGGACAAAGCCGTGATCATCAGAAAAGGCTAAGGGTGAATGAGCAAAGCTGTGGGAGTGTCCAATTTATAACGAGCAGGCATTGTGATGTTTATTGTACATGAAGAGATGCAAGCAGATATGTCTGGGTATCTCAGTCAGCAAGCCTGCTTATTGGTGGAAACATCTCAACTAATAAGCGCTCAATGCAGAGTGATAATGTTCTCTTCCCTCTCAATAATAGAAACAAAGATTTGGGAACCGTTAATAGAGTGAATGTGCCTTAAAGGCATATGTTCGTTTCCTGAATCAGTAGTGTATGAAAAAATGTTTGCATATAAAAATAGTAAAGTAACCATTTATAAACGAACCGTGAAGTTAACAAAATATCATAATTTCTGACACCCCCTTCAAACCCAGGCAAAATTCACATAAAATTCATAATTCATTTTGGCCAGTCAGGAGCATGCAGAGGCAGTTGGAATATTTGTATCAAAGTCTGGGGTACCTGACTGTGATGCATAGCAGCATGGGATATGTAGTGTGGCACCATGTTAGAAGATGCTATGTATTTTCATATGAGTTTGTCTGTGCAGCACATCCACACTTGACTAGCACCCCTGCAGTTTGTCCATTCCCTGCAACAACTACTGTGCTTCTGGTGGTTTTTTTTTTTCTCTCACATACTCACTCACTTACCCACTTACTGACCTCTCAATCTCTGTCTCTCTCCCTGGTGAGAGCTGCAGCTCTCTCACACACAGAACAGTTCACACACAGCAGAGTGCAGGAAGCAGGCAGACGAGTCACATCCCAGCAGTGACTTGGGGGCTGACATCAGTGCTCTCCTATTGGCTGAGGAAGAAACAGCAGGTGAGCAATTAATTAAAATTGCACCCCAAATGCTCCATGCTGGTTGGGGAAAATTAGGTGCCTGTGTAAACACACCTGGGGGCGTCAACATAATGATTAGAGGGATCTTTAGATATTGATTAACCTCCCTGGCGGTCTGGCCGTGTCAGTGCCCCCAAGTGTTAAATCGGTACACTTGAGGGTGCTGACACGGCTAGAACGCCTTGTTTCGCCCCCTGCGTTGCCTACGCACACATGGAAGGGAACCCGGAAGACGGATGCGTGTGATCCTGAGCGTGGCTCTGGGTTGCCACTTTAGGTAATGAATATTAACGTTCGGGATTACCGCTATAGTGTGGAAAACATTTTTTTACGAAATGTGCTGCAAATATAAATTATGTTTTTTTTGCCGAAGGAGTGGAGAAATGAATTAATCCATGAAACTGAGGTATGCCTTTAACAAAACGTTCAGCTTCAAAAAGTTAAAGCCTCTATTGATAACATTTTGCTCTACTTTTATCTGTATACTGTATAGATTAAGGGCCTCATTAAATTCTACCTCGTAGTTCTCTCGGTCCTCGCAAAAGGCAGTTTCTTTGCTGTTTGCGAGGAACGTATCTCTTGCAGCCTGCTTTACGAGATGACTCCGAAAAATGGCCAAGAATAGGCTCCGAGAGAGCTACGGAATCACACGCACACATAAATCTATGAGTGATTCTCGCATCTCGGAAGAATCCCTACGGGCACAACAAGTGCACCCCTGCAGCACCCCCACATTAACCCCTTGCAGCGGGGGTCCCCGATCGGCATAGATCAGGACGCCGCTGCATTTGAAAATTGTAAATTCCCCGCCGCTGCTCCTTAAAGTGCCCACGGCACACTATTAACAATCCTGGCCGCGGCAAAAAACATTAACCCCCTTTATGCTGGGGGTCCCCATTGGGACCCCTGAAGTGTCCCCACATTAACCCCTTGCAGCGGGGGTTCCCGATCTGCATAGATCAGGCCCCCTCTGCATTTTAAAAAATGTAAATTCCCCGCCGCGGATCCTTAAAGGGCCCGTGGCACACTATTAATAATCCCGACCGCAGCACCTAAAATTAACCCCCCTCTATGCTGGTGGTCCCCATCGGGACCCCTGAAGTGTACCCACATTAACCCCTTGCTGCAGGGGTCCATAGGGACCACCGCAGCCCCCCCACATTAAACTCTTGCAGCGGGGGTCCCTGATCGGCACCGATCGTGAACCCTCTGCATTTAAATTTTTAAATCTCCCGCCTCGCAGGTCCTTAAAGGACCGTAAAGGTCCTGAAAGGACTCGCACTAAAAAATGTTAAGCCCAGGCAACTAAAATTAACCCCATAACTCATGGGGGTCAATACAGATGCCCATAAGCACTTAATTAACCCCATAAATCATGGGGGTCAATACAGACCCCCATAAGCACTTAATTAACCCCATAAAGCATGGGTGTCAATACAGACCCCCATAAGCCTATAAATAACCCTATAATTCATGGGGGTCAATACAGACTCCAATAAGGCCTTAATTAACCCTATAACTCATGGGGGTCAATACAGACCCCCATAAGAACAATAATTAACCCTGTCACTCAAGGGGGTCAATACAGACCCCCATAAGGCTTAATTAACCCCATCCTGATTGGCTCACACATTGACGACTTCTGATTCTGGCTGAAATTAATAGACAGCTTTTTCAGCCAATCAGAAGCCGCCATTGCCAATTTCCTTCCGGAAAAGGGTCTGGGAGGCTCATTAGCGTTGGGGAAGTCTGCCAGTGCAGACCTCCGTTGGTTTTTAGTTTTTTTTTTTTAGAGCACGGATGCTTCCAGGGCCCAGCTGGGGCTGAAGAGAAGGAGGCCAGGGACATCACGGGCAGGTAAGTTAAATGTATATTTATATGTTTATATTTTTATTTTATTTTGGGTGTATATGTTGTAGTAATGTAATGTGTTTTTTTAACAGGTCCGCGCCGAAGGGGAAAAGAAGAAGGACGCGACATGCTTTGAAAGGTGAGTAGAATATTTAGAATGTGTATAATGTATTTTATGTTAATGTTTTGTACTATTTTTTTTTTTAGTTTTACCCCTAGGTTGGTGATCTGAAGGGACATCTTAAAGGTAAGTGGTCTTAATTATTTTATTTTAGCTTAGAATTAGGGTTTGTGTATGTAGTTAGGATTTTAATTATTTTATTTTAGCTTAGTATTAGGGTTTCTGTATGTAGTTAGGATTTATTGTATATTAGATAGATAGGGGGATGTATTTGATATAGTTAGGCTTTATTGTTTATTAAATAGATTGTATGTTAGATAGATAGGGGGTATTGTATATGATTTGTATTGTATGTAATGTATTGTATGTAATTTATTGTATGTAATGTATTGTATGTATTGTAATGTATTGTATGTAATGTATTGTATGTATGTATTGTATTGTGTATGTCTGTCTTTCCTTTTCAGGTGTGTAATTAATTTTATGTTTTTCTGTAGTGGGGGGGTTGTAATGTATTTTTTTATTTTCTGTAATGTAGGTTTTTTATTTTTGGTGACTTAGGTTTTTTTATTTTCTGTATGGTTTTTCAGGGGGTAGGTAGTGTAGGTAGGTAGTGTAAGTGTTAATAGATTAGTGTAGAGGGGGGTTAGTTTAGATTTAATGGTTTATTGGGGGTTTATAGTGTAGTGTTTGTAGTTAGTGTCATGATGGTCCTTGTGGACCGTCATGCCACTTATGTGGTTAATGTTAGGGTTTTAACAGCCCCATAAGGGTCATAATATACCCTTATGGGACTGATGGGGTTAAATATAGGCTCATGGGGATCTGTATTAAGCCCCATGATTTATAGGGTTGATTATTGTGCTTATGGGGATCTGTATTGACCCCCATGAGTGACAGGGTTAATTAAGGCCTTATGGGGGTCTGTATTGACCCCCATGAGTTATAGGGTTAATTAAGGCCTTATGGGGGTCTGTATTGACCCCCATGAGTTATGGGGTTAATTATTGGCTTATGGGGGTCTGTATTGACCCCCATGAGTTATGGGGTTCATGAAGTGCTTATGGGGGTCTGTATTGACCCTCATGAGTGACAGGGTTAATTAAGTGATTATGAGGGTCTGTATTGACCATCATGAGTTATGGGGTTAATTAAGTGCTTATGGGGGGTGTATTGACCCTCATGGGTGACAGGGTTAATTAAGTGATTATGGGGGTCTGTATTGACCCCCATGAGTTATGGGGTTAATTATTGGCTTATGGGGGTCTGCATTGCCCCCCATGAGTTATAGGGTTAATTAAGGCCTTATGGGGGTCTGTATTGACCCCCATGAGTTATGGGTTAATTATTGGCTTATGGGGGTCTGTATTGCCCCCCATGAGTTATAGGGTAAATTAAGGCCTTATGGGGGTCAGTATTGACCCTCATGAGTTATGGGGTTAATTTTATTTGCCTGGGGTTATTTAAAAATCTAAATGAAGAGGGGTCACGATCGTTGCAGATCGGGGACCCCGGCTGCAAGGGGTTAATTTGGGATGGTTGCGGGGGTCCCTATGGACCCCTGCAGCAAGGGTTTAATGTGGGGACACTTCGGGGGTCCCGATGGGGACCCCCAGCATAGAGGGGGGTTAACTTTAGGTGCTGCGGCCGGGATTGTTAATAGTGTGCCACGGGCCTTTAAAGTAGACCCGGCGGGGAATTTAAACGTTTTAAATGCAGCGGGGACCTGATCGGTGCCAATCGGGGACCCCCGCTGCAAGGGTTTAATGTGTGGGGGCTTCGGCTGTCCCTATGGACCCCTGCAGCAAGGTGTTAATGAGGGGACACTTCTAGGGGTCCTGATGGGGTCCCCCGCATAGAGGGGGGTTAATTTTAGGTGCCGGGGGGGTAGTTGGAGTACCCCCATGGCAGGGCTTATGTGTGGGACTGCCGCGGGGGTGCCGTTTAGGACTCCTGCACTAACTGATGAGGTGCAGGAGCCTGCGAGATCATCTCGCAGGCTGTAGCTCCACATGTACATTTTCGCAGTGTTCATACGGAGGGCCCTGCTGCGTAGTTCACATGATGCTCCCAGCAGGGCTAATTTAATAGCGTTGTAACTTTCAGAAATTTTGCAGTACGTAGGATTTAAGTAGAAGCCTCTTATTTGCGAGGCTGGAATTTAATAAGGCTGTAAATGTTTAAATTGAGGGTTGATTTGATACCAAGTGCTGATAAGTCTTCAAAGGCTCTCTGTATTTCCTATATATAATCTCTACATGCCCCACATACAAACTCCTATATCTATCTCCTCCAGAAATATTACCTGTGGTGAAGGGTGGCATGTGTTGCCACATGAATAACAGCATTATCGCTTTCATTTAATTTTGTTGATGCTTTTCGGTTTATTAATGAGTTCTATATTATTCTTTGTTTAAAACTATGAAGTAGTCAAGTGAAGGATCTAACAATGTAACATGCAAACGCATTAGAGGCAAATGTGGGAACTACAGGTCATGCGTCTAATGGAACGTCTTCTCTTGAAATGGGCTACAGCTGTCAGGTCGAAGCTGGGACATATGTTTAAGTGTTTAAAAGTTGTCCATTTACAGAAAGTTCCCATATATTGATTTTTATTGTATTATATCAATGTCAGCTTTAAATCATCAACAGACAAAACAAACGTCAATGTTATTTTCTGTTTTAATGGACTTTGGGTTTACACAAAATGTACTGTCTATCACAAAGATGAAATGATATACAAACAAAATATTATAAATATACTGGATATGTAACATCTGTAGTAGACTGAATGACAAAACATTATAACAACAAATATATATGTATAAAAATATCATTTCTAGAAGCAGTTCTAAAAGTTTGTTTGTTTACTGCTTAGCAAAAATAAATTCAAGACAAAAAAATGTATATTTTATTTATTCCTATGTGTATGTATCTCAAAAGAAGGCAATGTCCATATGTGAAACACATGTGCAGACTTCTGAACCGCAGTCCAAGACACTGTTCTATGGTTGTTTAGTGGTCTAGAGCAGTGGTTCTCAACCTTTTTTGGTATGGGGACCGGCTGGACACCTTCTAGTGCTCATGCGGACAGGCTGGTCACCATCTAGTGACATCCGGAACATGTTTACCAGTGTGATACTTCATGTGAATTTTCATTTTGCTTTGCATTGATTAGAATACAGTTTAACTGATTGCAAGTTCTTCTATAATCTGTCTGTACCTGTGAAAAATGCTGATTTTATTTATACAGTGTTAGGCTTTCCCCATCTCTCAGTACCAGCAGATAAGGTCTCATAGACTGACAGCAGTCCTAAAACCAACTGTTGAGAAACACTGGTCTAGAAGCACAAAAGTAATACATGTTGAGCGTCATTTGCATGCCACAACCCAGAATACTTAGGGCAGTGGAAACACAGGTCATAATTCTGTGGGAATTTTTTTTTAGGAAAAGCTAGGTCTCCTTGTTTGCTTGGGACATGCAGATGTACACATAATGGCTCTTCATTTCCATCTAGGATTGATTGTAATCATTAGTATGCTATAAAGGCATTACATTCACACAGTGAGGTTGATTAAGCTATCGCAGAGGTTGTGAAGATATGCAAAGGGCTGCAATGGTAATGTTCCACATAGGAAAAAGGTATTGCAGTGCTCCACAAAGCTCCTGCAATGTTTAGTGAATCTTCCACACTGATTTCTTGCTTTCTGCTCCTTCAGTTGTTATACTAATATTGGAAGCTGTTAGTTTTTGCTTTCAAATTTTGAATAGGACTAAATCTAACAAAACTTCTGATAAGTTGCTTAACTGTGAAGATGAGTTCTCCAAGGAAGAGGTCAACAAAATTGTGGGGCATAATACTAGAGAATGAAATATTGAAGAACTTAATTTAATTAAATAATTCTCGTAGGCTTAGTCAAATAATTTTTACAAAATTCAACAAGGGTCAAACCTATATGTAAAAATTTAAGTCAAGGTCTAGAATTCAATTTTTTCGTACGCATACACTTGTTTTATTATAATGATGTTCAAAATGGTGAAGAAGGAATATTACAAAGTGACAAGAAAAAATGAAAAGTGAATAGTTTAACTCATAACTTATTTAAGAATATGGACGCTTCAGGACAGATACATTAAAATGTGATCATGCAATGAAATACTAGAACAAGCACTATGTGACAATCAGAGTGTAGGGGCTATACAGGTTCAAAGCCACCTGCTATGGACTACAGGTTATTTACCCACAGGGACCGTTGGGTTCTTTGAAATCTCTGCACCAGCACCCTGATATCTGGCTTCTGTATCAGTCAGAGCCTTTCCATCAGGTATCAGAGTTTCCAGGAGTTCCAGTAACCTTCCTGTGGTAGTGAGCAGGAGAGGTTACTTGTAGCGTGGAGATAGGTTCAGTATCGCAGCCACCAGGAACAGAATCAGAGATACACGATTTCTATGTATCTCCAAGAACTGATTTATTTTTGAAAATCACAGCAGTATTTTTAGCAGTTAGACACATAGGGGCTGTGGCAGACAATCACCAGAGATAAACTCCACATCCTGAGATCAATAGGCTTAATCTCCAATACACATCCTGCCTTTTCTAGCACATATCAGATGTGATTAACTTAATCTGGCACTCTGATGTCTAACCTCCTCTCTTCCTGATTAGATTTGCTTAATCTGGCAAATAATGGAAAAAATAGGTTTACAAATGCAATAGACGTGTTTATACAAATAATCAATTTCTGGAGACAATAAGTATGGTGGCTCAATAGCCCAATACCCTGAGAAAAAGAAGTCCATGACATACTAATTTGGTCCAATGTTCATCTATTGACTACCCCTGCTTTATAAGGTAACACGTCGCCTTTTTAATAAATCTGGCCCTATCTGAAAACATGGTAGAAGATAAACGAAGACCTCTGTCTCCAGCTTGGTCACTAATGTAGCTAACAGTACCCAAAGAGGAATGCAAATCCTTATCAGATGGTAGAAGAGATGTTAGAATGACAAGCTGCTAACACATGTTACTTGGAGTTAAATTCTTGGTCAGCAAATACAGCTACTTAATTGGAGGCAGGCAGTGCACAGCTCAGGTCATGTAGAATGAAAAGGTCATGAGAGCAGAGACAAACCATAGCAATCCTGGGGGGATGGAGGTGCTGTCAGCAATGTCTCAATTGGTCTTGTAAAATAAGAAGAGGGGAATAAAAATTATATTTTTAAGCTGAACATTTTTCATTACAAAGGGTATGTACTAACTAGATGTGATGCTATAATAAGCACACATAAGTTGAGTTAGAGCCAATGCATTGTTAATTACTCCATGAAATATGCACATGCTCGTAGTATTTGAAGTACATCATAATTATTGGTTATTGTTCTCTGGTTCTATTCACTTGTTGAGATAATTCTGAATATGTACATCTCCCCAGAGAGTAACTAGGAATCATTAGGCTCTAACACAAAGATAAGACATTAAGCTCAATAGAATTAGCTAGACAAATGCAGAAATCATATTTGGATAACTAAAATCGTATTTTTTCAACAAAAGACATACACCAAAATGTCTCATCCTAGGTTATTGCGCTCAAAGGTTTGGTGCTGACTGAGAAAATCTACTCATTGGTATATAAAAAGGGGGGCATTAGGTAAGAATTCAAAATAAAATTAGCAATAATGCATTTTATATAAAAAGCATATGTTTAAATTAAAGTTTGTGGATATCCATTAACAAACACACCTTTTTTAATAAAGTATACATACTGTACATTTAATAAACCATACATACCATCCAAAAGGCACATCTAAGTATATAAAGACAGTAAACTATCTTCCAGTATACTAACTATGTATCCTTTTATTGGGACAATAATATTATTGTAAGCCTTAATGAGCATTTTCAAGAACATTACCAAGACATATATCATTTTTTAATAAATACATTTCAGGTTATGTCACAAATAATTGCATATAATTACATAAGTAGGAATGTTTATAATGTAAACACAGATATTGTTTCATCTAGCCTTAAGGCGACATTAAAGACATATTATTTTTCTATTATACATTTAAAAGCATATTTTAAACATTGCTCAAATTTACATGGTTTAAACTTCCTTTAAAGTATCAGGAAATGTCTCTGTGTGCACAGAGAATACTTAAGTCTGGAGATCTCATTAGCAGATATGTATGACTCGTACAGATATATTACTGAACACTGGCTAACAGGAACAAGACAGAACAAAAGCAGTTTATTCTGCCCCAGAACCTTTCATTTAAAAAATAAACACATTAAGAAAGATCATACATTTTCTATGTGTTTTTTTTTTTTAATTGGCTGGATTTTTCATAAATACATTGTAATAACAATATTAAAACAGTATGATAGATAGGAAGGAAAACATTTTCGATCTGATCATCAAAGTATCTAAATAATCTAATGTTAGGTGGTGATATATTTGAGGTAAGGTTTATTACGGTACTAGTATTTGAGAAATATAAATTGTTCTCATTTAAATTTCAGGTTGGCAAGTGGTACTGTCAATCATGTATCGAAATCTTGTGAAATTTATTTGGCTGACCTATAAATATAGAGTGCTGATTTATGAAATTTAGATTACTGTTGACATATTTATTAAGAGATTGATTGTTGGAACTTTATTATTTCATATGAAAGTAGATTGAATGCATCATGTTACTAGATTGAAAATTCAAACACATTAGAAATATTATTTAAAAAATCCCCTATCATGAAAAAAGTGATCTGATGTCCAATAATCTTATGTATACCTGTTTTTAGGCTAGAGAGGGATATGCTCCATGCCTCTCCATTCACACAATAGGGGTGTGGAACCTTTGTCAGTAGAACAATGATCACTCCAGCTGTATTGAAGCTGATTGGCTAAACAAAATACTGTACAAATTCTTACTGGCTGGACAAAATTAGGGAGTGTAAATCTGTGCTATAGAATAAAAAAATTACTAGAGTTTGAGTGCTTTCAAGAAAACATTTAAAGAATACAAATTATGTTAGGCTATACTGTTTAGGACTACTTGGTTAATAAAATAACCACTTTAGTTTTGGAAAAACTTCATATTTTTGTGAAGTTTATAATAAACCATCAACATTAGTAGCTATGTAAGTCGTGGAGATAAGATAATTTAGAGAAAATCTTTATTTTAGCAGACTGTTGGCTTGTCTCTGAGTGAATCCGTTTTTGTGTCTACCACACATCCTGCTGTTGGGGAAAAATATACAAATATCCTTACATTTTTAGCGTATATATATATACCATTAGCACTCTTTCCAGTTAGTGTGATATTTGGCTGGGATATAAGCATTAAACCAGTGTTTTCCATTTTATAAGACATAAGTTATGAAATGGTTAAATCTACATGATCCATGACTTAGCAATTTCATTCAAGAGACAGAAATAGCTCTAGTCATAATAAAATATGTATTTTCAGTCACCCCCCCAAGGTCCAATAAGTGTTATTTACTGAGCACAAGTGTCATATAAAGTTGATATACGCACAGATTTTACCAAAGTATGTGTTATATTCTTATTGGATATCATATGTAAATAAAATGTCATTGGCTGTTAGTGGGTAAGTATCCTATTGCTAGATGGGGGAAAGATGGATTATTTCATTGTCTTATGTAAACAAGTATAAAAGCGGTTTCTGGATATATTACTGTGAGTAGATCGGTAGTCAGCAGTCAGTAAGACAGTGGCAGCCATTTTGGGTGTGTTTTTGCTACTGATCCACATTTTTTCTAAATAAACTATAATAATGAGAAAATTACCAGAGGTCTCTGTTCTTGTTATCATGATTGGGTAAAGAGTACAAAGCGGTATGTGAGTATGAACTTTTTCCTCATCACTGCTGCCTTGGTGGCTGAGAGTTGCGTTCTGATCATTTCTACTATCTATTCAGAAGTGGAAAGAGGGGCTTTGTTGACTCCTTAATGAATCAGATAAGTTTTTAGCATTTGACACCTTCCAGCGACCCAGCACATGTACGTGGTAGCCAAAAGAACTGTTCTGCAACTTTCTCCTTATGCATTGACAATAAATATTACTGTCATGGCAGCTTCCAGGCACTAGCAGAGTCTGCTAAAATAAATATGTGTATGCTTTTATGTTCAAGGTTTAGGCAGATGCTAATTGTGTTTGTTTGCTATGTACTTTACAAGCAAGTGTTTTTTTTTAATCTACAGTGGCTCTTTAACTTAGATGTGCTCGTTTACCTAGTTCCTGTTTATTTGCCTCTTCTTTTCCATTTCCTTTCACATGGTTACTTACAAAGAATATTGAAGCAAACATTATAGTCATGCAAGACATCTAGCTAAATTTATTAAGCAATGAATACATTTATAAAGCCATTCCATTTATATTTTAACAAAATTCACTCAAAATCTTGGGGCAAATGTGCTGAAGGGTATATTCCTGTTTTATCCTTCATTTACTAAAATTTTAAATCTTAATTTTAGGGCACTATAACTTAAATGTGGAATAAATACATTGCAGTAATTTAATGACGGCAACAGGATTGGCCGTCGAGGAGGCAGCCCAGGCACGCCGGGTCTGACGCAGCGCTGCGTGACCCGGCGGTTTCTGGGAGATGCGGATTGGCTGGGAGGAGGGACTTAAGCCCGTTTCGCGGGCTTCCTCCTCACTCCGCGCTGGCCATTGAGCTGATCTGAGGTCTGCACGCTGCTCTCTCTGCAATAAACGTAAAAGCAAGTAAAATAAGGAGCTCTCAACTAATAAAGTGACCCCCGATCCCTCCTAACCTCTACCCCTTATAGTTACCCTGATCACCCCACTAGTAGAGCCCCCTTTCGCTTGGTCCTGGCAATAGGGCCCCAGGCTCCCAGCATTAGCCCTATAATTTTCCATAGCATCATTCCCTGCTCTGTAGGTTCCTGGGTAAGGGTTTCACATTTGTCACAAGTGGGGTGGCAGCTTAATATGGACCCTGGGGAGTTAGAGGCCTTACTGACCATGGTCAGAACTCGGGCATTGAGCCATGGGGTTAGATGGGTCCAGGACAGAATGGGCTCAGGCCGTCTAGTGGGGGAGGTTGATGCCACTGAGGCACAGGCCCGGCCTGCAGTGACCGGTAGCCCAGGCCAGGTGGACAGGCCTCATAGACTAGATAGTCTGGCGGAGTAGCGTGCTGACTCTGATCTGAGCAATAGGGCTAGGAGCAGCGTGGAGGGCATGGATAGGGTCCTTGTGAGTCAGGAGCTTATCCCCCCCACCCCATAGAGCGTGGTGCCAGCGGGAAGCACGGGCGAGGGCCTAGACATCTGGCCACCACCCAGCGTCTTGTCCCATGGCCCACAGCAGAACCAAGGTCCTGGTGACACTCCTAATCAGCCTAGAGGCTCTAGGGGGAACAGCAAAAGTACAAGGAGCTCTAAAAAAGCTCCTACAGGTTCTCACCGGTTGGCCCCTGCGGTCCCCACTGCCGCACCCACTGCCAGCACCGCAGGTGTTTCGCAGGGACGACGCAAAGTCAAGGGAGAGGCCGAGAAGAAAAAAGAGAAACCAGAGGAAGAAGGGATCAGGTGATCGAAGAGGTGGCTGCAGACGACAGCATGGTGGTCATCGACAAGGTTCCGGTAGCGGCCAAGGTGGCACGGCAGACGCGCCCCACCAGGGTCCGGAAGTCAACGAACAGGTACAGTCCCTTGATTTTCACCTCGACACCAGCCAAGAGACAGAAATCTCCTGACAGGAGAGCTAGGCCACAGCGCAATTCACCCATCCCTGACATCATTACGGATACAGGGACGCCCATAGTGGACCGGGGTAGGGATAGCATTGGCTGCCGAGCCGGAGGGAATCTTTACGCCCTAGCGTAGCCACAGAGTCAGAGTACTCCTTTGGGGGGGAGCAGACCGTGCATTCCCTAACGAGGGATAGACGCAGGAGAGCTAGTGATTGTTCTTCCTGCTTCCCCAGAGCAGATGGTCTTGCGGCTGCAGCTGTGCTTGCGCAAGAGGGGGTGAAAGGAGGCCACAGCAGTCGAGATGTGCAGGGACGCCTGCTCGTCCAGACCGGCAGGTTACCCCCAGGATGGCAGCTGCCCCGGGGCAAGGAGAATCAGGTGAGAAACTGGCAAATTTCAGGGAGACGGGGGTGGCAGTACATGGAGCCTCTCCCAGGGAATCTCGATTCTTGTCGGCCCTGAAAACCCTTGTAGAAACCCATAACATTGCCGTCTCCAATGCGGAAGTTGAATCGGGGGTTTGGCCGGGAAGGCGTAGGCGGAGCCATCCCTTCCCGCTAGGTCGCCCCGAGTGGAGCTTACAACCCCACTTCACACACGACGAGTGTGGCGCCGCACACCGGAGGAGCGGAACAGGACTGGAGCAGAGGAAACGTACGGGAAGCGGCTGCAAGGCCGTCCACCGTTTGCGTCCAGGACAATCTGGGGGCGCATTTAGCCTTGAAAGTCAAAGAAAAAATCTGGCGACGGGAGTACATAGAGATATTTTCCTTGTTGCCAATGTCACGGATGAACGACAATCCAGAGAGGTTTCACAGGGAAGGAGATGACAGGAGGCACACTTTCAGGCGCGTGCCAAGAACGTTCGACAACTGGTTACAGGCATTTGCCATCATGGCCTGTGTCATGGGAGAAAGACACCTGGAACAATGCTCCTGGCTGTTCGTGTATATGGTGGAAATCAGGAACGCATAGCGGACGTATGGTGGAAAGGCATGGTGGCGATATGACGAGGAATTCCAGCAATGCATGTCCTCCCGTCCACCAATGCGGGCAGTGCCGCCCTTTCGCGGGAACCCAGGCGGGGCTAGAGGCCATGGGCGGCCACCCTACTACGCGAGGGTTTCCAGGAAGGGTTCAAGATTCCATGCTCTCTCGCCCCGCTCGAGTCGCGTCTAAGAAACCTGAAGTCGGTAAAGGAGTTTCCCCGGGTAGCGGCGGAAAAAAATCCGGACTGAGGTAGAACTGGGTAGGATGGCGGGGCCTTTTCCCTCCATCCCCTTCCAGGGACTGGTAATTTCCCCTCTGGGCGTAGTGCCGAAGAAGGAAGCAGGAAAATTCCGCCTCATCCAGCATTTATCCTATCCTCCAGGTGGTTCGGTCAACGACGGGATTGACAAAAAGTACTTGTCAGTGTCGTACGCCCCTTTCGATCGGGCCACGGACCTGGTCAGACGGGCAGGCGGTGGGGCTAAGATGGCGAAGGTGGATATCGAATCTGCATTCCGTTTGCTCCTGGTGCATCCTCAGAGTCATCGGTTCCTTGGTTGATTCGTAGACGGTCAGTACTTTGTGGATCTGTGTCTCCTCATGGGATGTTCTATTTCTTGTTCCTATTTCGTAGCCTTCAGTACATTTTTGCAATGGGTAGCACACACCGAGTCGGGCTGCCAAGGGATTACCCATTACCTCGATGATTTCCTTTTTGTGGGACCAGCGGGGTTAGCCTTCATACTGCGGACCTTCTCAAGGATATGTCAAGATTTTGGGGGTTCCACTGGCAATAAAGAAGACAGAAGGACCGACCACGGATCTGACTTTCCTGGGAATTCGGATCAATTCGGAAAAGATGGAATGCAGCTTGCCGATGGAGAAGGTGTTGGACCTGTCTGCAGAACTGGCGGCCCTGGAAGGCGCAAGGCGAGTGTCACTGCGGCGGCTGCAATCCATCTTGGGAAAGCTGAATTTTGCGTGCAGGATCGTTCCCATGGGCTGTATATTCAGCACAAGAATGTCGTTGGCTACAGCCGGGATATCTCAGCCGCATCATTTTATAAAGGTGTCCGGGGCCATGAGGGAAGATGCACGAGTGTGGACGGCATTTCTACGGAACTTCAACAGGAGCACCTTGATCCAGCCGAGTAGGGTGACGAATGGGCAGCTAGACCTCTATGCGGGTTCAAGTGTGGTCGGAATGGGAGCCTATTTTAGAGGCGCATGGTGCGCAGCACCATGGCCCGAATCATGGGTCAAAGGAAGGCTTACAGAAGATCCTACGGTTCTGGAGACGTTCGCCATCACCACAGCGGTTCATCTGTGGGGCAGGGGCTTCAGGAACCGGCAGGTCCTCTTTCAATCAGGCAGCCCGAAAACGGTCCGGGTAGTAAATAGCTTGCCGCCTGCATCTGGGCCGTTGATACGGGTCATACGGCACTTGGTTCTTTGTTGCCTGCGGGCAAACATCTGGGTGAGGGCGGAGTGTATTCCCGGCCTTAACGTAGGGGTGGTTGATGCCTTTTCTTGGTTACAGGGAACCCGGTTCCGCACACTGGCACCGGCGGCGAAGGATCAAGGAGAGGACATACCTTCAGAACTCTGGGAGCTTGGAGTGATACGGTAGCTGGTTACATCAGGCAGTCGGTAGCGCCAAAGATGTGGGTGGCCTACAGGAAGGTGTGGAACATGTGGAGCGATATGTTTGAGGAGGCCGGTTGACGAGGGTTCAGAAGAGAAAGCCATAGAAATTCTGCTGTGGTTTTTGCTTAGGAGTCCAGAGAGAGGTGCTTCCAGGGCAACGGTGGCTCGGCAGTTGACGGCCCTAGCATTTATGTTCAGGTTGGCAAGACGGACAGACCTAACAAAGGAGTTTGTGGTTTGCCGGGTGGTAAAAGGCATGTTCAAAGGGAAGCACTGGACGGACAGGAGGCGCCCGATCACTTTCTCTCTGGTACTACACCTGGGGGAGGCGTTGGGTGTGCTATGCAGGGACTCCTTCGAATCCCTGCTTTTCCGTACGGCCTTCTCCTTAGCGTTCTTTGGTGCTTTCAGGATTGGGGAACTGGTCTCGGAAAAAAGGCACGGTTCGGGGGGGGCTGCTGGCGGAGGACATCTGTCTGGAAGGTGACAGATTGTTGGTATGGTTGAGGAGGTCAAAAACGGATCAGGACGGAAAAGGAAGGGAAGTGGTCATATACAAAACTGGAACGGAGTGTTGCCCACAGGCAAGTGTGAGGTTGTACTTGGAAAAAGGCCAACGGGGCCAGGCACACTGCTATTGCATGCCAATGGCCAGGCCTTGTCACGATTTCAATTAGAAAGGATGCTGAAGAAGTCCTTACGGAAGTTAGGCTTGGATCCGGCGGACTTCGGCACACATTCGTTTCGGCTCGGAGCCGCTATGGAGGAGGCAAGGCTAGGTCTCCCCGAGAGTATGGTTAAAAGGATTGGGAGATGGGAGTCGCATCGCTTTAGGTCATACATACTGCCAGAAAGGGTTGTCTAAATGGAATTTGTTTTATGTGTTGCAGAAGTTAAACAGCTGTGGATCGTCGGCCATTCCTACATGTATTGGGCTCACCGGTTAGCCGTAGTCACTGGCAACAAGGTCCAACTGGGCTTTCTGGAAATGAGCATGCAAGTAAGATGGTTTGGGTTCCGCGGCTTGAGATGAACACAGGTGAATGGCCTGTCGGAGAGCAACGCTCAGCATCACGGTAGCCCACACATTTTAATTATACACGCTGGGGGCAACGATTTTGGGAGTAATACCTATGAGAAAAATGTTAAAAGAGATGAAGAGGGATGTGAAGTGTTGGCTAGAACAGTTCCCAGGCTTGTTCATAGTGTGGTCCGAAATGATCAAAAGGAGATCTTGGCGGAACGCATGGGATCCGGTTTCGGTGGATAGAGCAAGGCAAAAGATAAACAAACAGATGGCTAGTTGTGTAAGGAATTTGGGTTTCATTCCTATTAGACACCAAGAATTCGAAGGCGTAGACGCCGATGACTTCTTTTGCCCAGATAAGGTCCATCTAACGGAGATAGGATTAGAGCTGTTTATCCTGGAGCTTAAGGATGGGGCTAGCCGGGCATTGGCTTTATTAAGAGAGCAAGAGGGGGGATCACAGCCTCAGGAGGTATCCATCGCCTGCTCTGTGGCGGGAGGTGAGGCACCTAGCCCACGGTGCTTAAGTGGGCGTTGCCTTGCCTCATGGGCGTGCTTAGGAAAGCACTGGGAGGCTCTGGGCGCGGGCTTAGGGCGTAAGGTTACTGACTGGGCCTGGCTCCTCCTCCGGGATGTTATTTGAGCTGTGATTTAACAATGTTAATTATGTTAATTGGTTATTGGTTTATGGTTGCATTAATAAAGCTGTGGCCCGTATTTTTCCCAAGAATCGCTGTTTCAGTGTGTTTATTTATTCTAAAGCTCAATGGATCTTGCCAGGGTCAAGGAAATGGACTTGGCAGTTATTATATAATCTTACCGAAAAGTAGGCAAACAATGCAAGGAAGTTGCTGGAAAAGGATAAATTAACAGCAGAAATAAAAAAGGTATTAATGCCACTCTATAGATCCCTAGTTAGACTAGAGTACTGTGTGCAGACAATAAATCAAACGACTATTAACAAATTCAAGAGAGGGCAAATTCAATTTTGTATGGTAACTTATATTTTGTTAAATAGTTCATGGTTTAATATACAGTATATATTTGAGAACAGAAGTGGTAGGGGTGAAATGATAGAAACTTTCTAATATATCAAAGGACTTAAAAGTTCAGAAAGGAAGTATCTTCTAGAAAAAGAGAACTATAAGAACAAGAGGTAATGATTTGTAGTTGGATGGTGGAATATTTAGTGATACTCTACAAAAGTACTAATTTACATCAAGGGCAAAAAATACAACGGAAAAGCCTTACAATGGAAATGTTTGAGACAAAACACTATTGAGGCATTCAAGCATGCCTGGTATAAGTATACGGGTATTATGAGGCTTAATAATAATAATAATAATAATAAATAATAATAATAATAATACTGAGCTTTTAGGTAAATAGAATAGGCAGGCTAAATGGTCCTTATTGGTTCTTACATACTGTAAAAAATATATATTTTGATGTCTTTTATCTGTTTTTTTTAAATGCAATAACTGACAATAATGAATACAAAACTGCAAAATGGTAAAAGTTTGTTATTCTCTCTATTTTAGCCTTCGCATCTTAGGTCAGAGGATCTGCAGCACTTATTTACTGCCAAAATCATGAAGTATGCAAGAGGCAGTTCATTGTGTTCAACTAAGTCCAACATGTTTTCAAACCTAATATTTGTCTTTTTATTGAGCTATTAAATATTACTTTCCATTATGTTATGTCAGATTGTAATTACTTGTATTAGATTACTATCTGGGTTATTTGTGTGTCACTGTAACATGGAGCATGACACCTAAATCACAGTGTGATGAAGAAACCCTCCTATATCAGATTACTTGGCACAAGTTGTATTGCTGACATGATGTTGTCCATATGTCTTCTTCTTAAAGTGACATGGAAAGTTTATGGATGTTGCTAGGATTATAATATATATTTGTTACTTTTGTGTAACTTACTTTATTACAAAATATAAATAGTTCCTAATTGGTTTCACCACTCTGCAGCTCATGAAGGCAGTACACTTCTAAGTAGAGGGTGTGCAGTGTCTCATAATAACTAATCAGTGACAACATTCTGCAGCTTGCTACCTGAGAAAGGTCAATGACAGGCTAATTTGAAATACTACACTTCACATTCTGTATATTCAGAAGCTACATGAGGGCAAACCCAAACAGGTAAAAAATATATGATTTTAGGCATAAAAAAGTTTTTAAGCACTTCTTAAAACTATCTATTAAATAAAAGTAAATAGATACATACTGTGGGTATATTATATTCCTAGTGCAATCCAAGAAACGTCCATGCTCTTTTATTGGACCTCTATAGTTTGAGACCCCTTCTGGGTCACTACTATGAAGGGGACTTGTGTACCTTATTGAAGCTATGAGCCATAACATGTAGGCACCCAAGATGGGCAGGTCATAGCAAATAAGGAACTGACAACCCACTCCAGTATCTTTGCCAAGAAAACATTATGGATAAGCACGGCCAGAGACATAATGACAAATGTGCCCAGCGTGCTGTGGTCCATAGGGTCACAGAGAGTCGGACGTGACTGAACGAGTGAAAAACAATAACAATAGTTTGAAAAATATAGCCTCTTATTAATTAAGTAACAAAGAAATGCACAAACAAGAGGTCATGATTTCAGCTTAGAAGATGGAAGATTTAGGGGTTTTGTGTAAAAGTACTATTTTACAGAATTGGTAGTACAAGCTAAACAACTTCCCATAGAAATGGTGGGGTAAATCACTGGTACGGAATTAGGCATATCTGGGATAAACATACTGATATTGTAAGGTTTAATTAAGAAAGTTTTTTTTTTTAGATAGAGATAATGGAAAGCCTTGATGGGTTTTTGGTTCATATGTGGCATTATAACCTATATTTCAAAACTAACAACATTAGTTGGTTCCTAAGCGGAAAGCTTTTCATACTGGTGGTTGCTGTTGTCAAGTGGCTGTGGCTATTTACAGTGGCTGTGGCTAATTACAGTGGATTCACTAGAACTGAACAGAGATGTTAAATGAATCCACAGTTCATCCCATTCCTCTCAGGTAGCACAATCCTGTCAAGAACAAAATTATAGCATGCTATAAATATCACACTTCTAAAGATCTTCTTTAAGTAAAAAATATTGTTTTATATAAATCTTTTAACTAGGTTACTTAAATAATGTAATTATCATATAAAATGTATACTTAACTTACTTCTGTGAAGTCCCCAGAGTAATAGTTTGTCAGCTTCTGGAGACTAATTTGTTTCATGTTCACTCTCATATGCGCTGCCATTTTTCAAATCTGTGATATAAGGGCATGTCTAGAGCAGAGACACTTTACATTACCAGCATTATGATGCAAGCAAACACAGCATATCACTGTATGTTTGCAAGCAGCAGGACACTGGTAGTGTGAAGCCCTCCCCTGTGGTCAGGACCTTAGATCACAGATGTTAAAGATGGCAGCCTGCATTAGAGTGAACAAGAAGAAAGGTGCAGCTCCGGAAGCTGAGAAACTACTACTTTGGAAGCTGATTACAAATAAGTTAAGTGTAAATGTTATAGTACCATTATTTTCAGGCGGATATAATTAATAAAGTAACCTACTTAAAACAGTGGTATAATGTTCGTATTTGGCCTAAAGAGTCCATTTGAGTGCTGAGTTCACTCCGGCTCCTTGTTTTCCTGTGAGAATAAAATCAGCTCTATCAAAGTGAGGTCCTGAGTGATTAAATACTGCACTTAGACAGTTCTTGTCCAAACTAAGGAGGTGTAGCAGACTCACAAGGCCAAGCTGTAACCACAAGTTTGACATTGGGACTGTTAAACTGTCGACAGATTGTACACAAATGTCTCTGCACTTTATGAGCTAGTGATTAGCTCTGTAATATAATTCCTCAGGCTATCTAGCATGGATATGGTAATACATCCCATAAACAGGCGCTATACCATGTACAAATCGCTGTATATAGCTTGATAACACCTCAGTGCTTTAAACTGCAGAACTTTATTTAAAATATGCTCTTTTAAACAACTACATTTTACTTGAAAATAGACAAAACGTTTTCAGAATGTAAAAAATAATAATACAGCCTCTAAATTATTATTAACTTTATATGCAATTATGCCGGAGTGGAAGCTATCCTTTTGGCTTCTTTTATTAAATTTCCTGGGGTAGGAGACTTTCATCCTATGATTATGTGCATACATGACACACATCAGGCTTCCAAGGCCTCCCGTGGGATCTTTCCTAATAATGTATTTTACTTTCTAAATGTATAAATTAAAGATACTCTAGTATTGTATACATTCATGTTCAAAGTCTCCTCCCACTTGTAGAAGCCAAAACTAAAAGGATGGTTTCCATTGAAGCATGATTGTACATAATAGGTAATACATCAAACACCATATTATCTTTTTCACTTTTTTAAAGGACCACTGTGGTCATATTTTTTAAAATGGACTATATTGAAGAACTGCACTTGTTAATACGCAACACATATTTAGAATTGAAGAAAATAATACAGCTTGTCATATATTTTACCATATGCAACTATGCTGCTCTGGGATCAACCATTTTAGTTTCTGGTAGCCAACTTCCTCAAGTGGGAGGAGACTTTGATTGCCCAGGAAGTTCTCTCTACACAATGGGTACACCATCTTGATAAAGTAGCATTCAGCTACTAAGTATATAATAATTTGTTATAAAAATGCAATGCTGTGTTTAGATATATATTTATTTTTTATTTTCTAAAAATATTTTCCCAACATCAGGTTTAGTTATTCAAAAGATAATGTACAACACACTAGTTAAGGTTGTATTTTTTTTTTATACTTTTTTGAAAATAGTTTGCTCCTTATACCTGCAGTTCTTCAAAAGATTATATTTGAAATATAATAATTTTTTAGATAATGTAAATTATAATAAATAAATATATATAATATATTTATGGGTACACTTGCATGTCCCAGCTCAGCTTCCCAGAATGCTCGGAATTCTGAGCTGGAAACAGGCTTTTTAACTTGCCTAGCCCCAGTAGAAACATTCAGTTGCGAAACGGGCGTTGGGTGATGAGGACGCACGTAAGGCGCGATGACGCACGTAGACGTGTAGGACGTCACTGGCGAGTGACACAGCGTCAGACCACGCTAGGAGGAAGCTTGAGACCGTCTGATCTGGATATCTCCCATAACAGGATGGGATATTCATTACAAGCAAGGTAAATTCTCTTTTACACAGGCATTAAGACTTATTTTAGATGCCTTTACATTATCCCCCTTACGGCCGGCCGCTTATCATGCAACCGGCCGCATATCATGCAACCGGCCGCAAGGTCTGAAAACTTTAAAAGCAAATATAAATTCAAGACGGCACTGTAAAGCTCTGTAAATGCTAGGGATCATAATGGGGGACATGAGGATTAATAGCAACCCCCTCTCAAGCTTGCACATCAGCCCAAATCCGATATTTCATTAACGGTTTTAGCCTTGCCGAGAGGGTTCCCGGAGCAATTGAATAGCAACCAGGATTTTCTTGCGGCCGAAACTCTTGCGGCCGTTTAAGATCAAAGGCTTTCCTGTGGCGCGTGCGGCCGCAAGGGATAACAAGGCGCCAGCCGCAAGCCTGCCGGAGCCCCCGGCCGCAAGGGAATAGAATAGGCAAATAGCCTGCGGCCGGTCCTTGCGGCCTCGCATCTCCTACGGCCGATAATAGAATGAGGCCCAAAGTCCACAACACAGGCTGAGGTCCCGCTCCATGCTGATGATAGCCAGTAAGCTTGAAACAGGTGTACATGGATGGGATACTCGGCTTATGTAAAATCCAGCCTTGGCTTTGCATTAAAGCTGTGTAATACAGCATGCATGAGCTTAAAGGAAACCATGTTTTATAATGGCTATAGATAGAAGAGCGAGGCATTTGTGGGTACATTTGTATGTCCCAGCTCAGCTTCCCAGAATGCAGTGTAATAACTGTTTTTCTCGTAATTCTGAGCTGGAAGCAGGTTTTTTAACTTGTTTTAAACATTCAAATGTGAACACAGATGTACTATTTATTTACTATATATATATATATATGTGTGTATTTATATATATATATATATATATATATATATATATATATATATATAAAAAGAATGATTGAGATAGACCATGAGCATACTTAGGTCTTATGCTGCCCTAGGCCATTTACATGTGTGCCTCCCACTCGCAGCTGCTACTTTTCCGTTTATCTCAAATCATACATTTATGTGTGTTTATGTATATATTTACATATACTTTAAAGCTATGTAATATAGCAGGCATATGCTTAAAAGGAGCCATGTTTAAAATTATCAAAACAAAGTCAGAAGTGCTTAATCAGAGACAAACTAACCTTAATATGTTAGTTCTATGGATATGATAACCCACTCTTTTGTTTATGTTTAAAATTATATTGGATTGAACAGTGAAACTTTTGTGGGCTTATCTGCATGTCCCTGCCCAGGCTCCCAGAATGCAGCACAATAACTGTATTTCTTGCAATTCTGAGCAGCTATTACGTTTTTTCTCACTCATTTTAGTTATTTTAGACATTCATGTAATCACAAATGTACTATTAATTAAAATATATATATATATATATATATATATATATATATATATATATATATACTGGCTATAGACATTCATGTGAATATAGAAACATTTCTGCATTTTCAGGCAGTCTGCTGCCCACAGAAAATGTGCTGCCCTAGGCCTGGGCATCATGGGCCAAGGTAGAAACACATCTTTTTATCTTTTTAATACTTTTTTTTTTTTCATCTTTTTAATACTTTTTATCATGTTTAAATTCTGTCCAAAGTCCTACGGGCTTAAATGACCTCCAAGCCAGTAACTAATTATTCAAGCTCGTAGGACATTCATGTAATCACAAATGTACTATTAATTAATATATATATATATATATATATATATATATATATATATATATATATATATATATATATATATACTGGCTATAGACATTCATGTGAATATAGAAACATTTCTGTATTTTCAGGCAGTCTGCTGCCCACAGAAAATGTGCTGCCCTAGGCCTAGGCATCATGGGCCAAGGTAGAAACACATCCTTGAGAAAGACATACAACTATCCTATATACAATGGCCAAATAAATTATTGCTTTTGAGCTAGAAATAATCAGTGTAGTTGTGCCACATGGCTGTTATCTGTCGTCAGATTCTATGTTCATGTTCTTCTTACAGATGTGAATACATTTAAGATTCCTGCCTGTCGCTGTATTAAATATAACTAATAACAGACTAAACATTTCTCAGACAGATGAAAGCTGCATGTATTGGGCGTTAAGACAGCGAGAGCGGTAGCATTTCTCTGCATGCTGACACTGAGGAGCATGCAATCTTCTAGACCCGATCATCTTACATAAATAACATTTCTTCTCCTACAAGCGTGGGAAAAGTTATAGTCAGGCATCAAGTTTCCATTTGTCCTAATGATGTCATTTTCCTTGGGGAATATTAAAATTATAGGGCAAACTCTCAAAATGATGCCATTCTCAGAGATATATTGGGAGCTATCAGAAACAAGGCCGTCCTTGTGCTGCCATTACGTTTGCTTCTATCCTTAATTCTATATTGTAAGTCTCTTTTCTACAGTGCCTCTCATGCTCTCTGGGTGACCTTCACCTTGCCCTTGACATTGTACCTCAGTGCCTTAGGCAACAACAGAATTACATGCTGCAAAGGAAATGGTCCAAGATCTAACAAATAGGATTTTGCCTTTTTTTCTTGTAAATATTTTATGAGTAATTGTTAAATAAATATCTTCTTATAAATCCATTGGAATAAAGTTGTCTTTGTTTTGGATTATGTCTGCAAGAGCAATTATTTTATGATGCAATTGACTTGCTTGCAAAGGGGTGCAGCAGCGGTTCCAGATATGGTGAATCTTATTAAAATAATGAAGTAAAAGTGCACTGAAGCTTTTCATTTTGGCGCAGCCTTTGGGATGCGCCAAGTATACAATATTATCTAATTATTATGAGTGATTGTTTAATTGCTAATTTACACTCTGGGTTCTGCCTGTAGTGTGTTCAGTTGAGGTGACTTAGCATTTGCACACTCCATTAAATAACAAGGCTAATAAGTCTATTTAAACCGTTGCAGCCTCATTCAATTCGGGGCCATAAGTCGCGGATAGCTGATTTTCTGCAGTAGGTTTACTTTTACTCTGCTATTTAATTGTCCGGGCCCGAAAGTGCTGCACCGGACACGAGAATCGGAAACCATGCTCTCGACAGTAGCATTTGCGGTCTTGAACATGATCGCGGACGCAAACCTGTAACTAGTGGTTCAAGCCCTTAAGATCGGAGCAATTTAAATGCAAATATAAATTCAATACAGCACTGCAAATGATGGGGAACACAATGGTTGACATTATAATTACAAGCACAACATTCTCAAGCTCGCACATCACCAAAATAAAATACTTTTTATCATGTTTAATTTCCGTCCAAAGTCCTACGGGCTTAAATGACCTCCAAGCCAGTAGCTCATTATTTAAGCCCGTAGGAAAAAAATGGAGTTTGGATTCCAAAGTCCTACGGGCATGGAGGTTGAAGCCCGTAGGTCTTTGGATGTAAATTAAAAATTAAATAAAAAGTATTTTATTTTGGCGATGTGCAAGCTTGAGAATGCTGAGCTTTTAATTATAATGTCACCCATTGTGTTCCCCGTCATTTACAGTGCTGGTTTCAATTTATATTTGCATTTAAAGTGCTCCAATTTGTCAGTAAGCCCTTTGCAAGACCTCGTTGGTCCCAGTAACCTGTTGTTGGATTTTTGCCATTTGCGGACTTGGCGGAGTGGTTCGCGCAGGAAAATTGGAGGACTTGAATAGAGTTTTGCGATTTTAGTGGCCGCAACTCTTGCGGCCGTGAAAGACCAAAGGCTTTGAGGGAAGTAAGTTGAGATTTTGACAAATCACAGCTCGGAGCAATTAACCTGATGGGAGCCCGCAAACGGAAGGCAATTGAGTAGCAAAGTAGCTTCCAAAGTCTACTTATGAGCCTGGATCCCAAAATCGCAGCAATAGAATGAGGATGTTGGTCTGCACATACTCAGTCTTCTCAATTACATACGACTAATGACTGAAAGGGTTTCCTAGTGGTCCAGTGGTTAGGATTCAGTGCTTTCACCACTGCAACTTGGGTTAAATTCCAGTCAGGGAACCAAAAGGTCACACCACCCTGAAGCCGAGCAGGGTTGGGCCTGGTCAGTACTTGGATGGGAGGCCACCTAAGAAGGAGCTATATGCTGTGACCCACTGGAGAAGGAACTGGCAACCCACTCCAGTATATCTACCATGAAAACCAAGTGGATTGGCATGACCATGGATATAAAGATGTGCCTGGTGTGTTACAGTCCATGGAGAGTCAAAAAACAACTGAATAATGCAAAAAATGACTAAAACAATAAAGCCAGACCACCAGAGGATAGATAGCAATTATTGGCAATCATCACTCTGATAAATGAACTATCAAATTATACCTGGTGGGGGGATCAGAAAGGCTGATTGAACTGTAAAAAAAAGTTTAGTCTGTTGTCCCATATTTACAATATGCCATTTTGAAGAACTAGACTTGTTAATGGCCATTGTGTTTTTAGAAAATAAGAAAAGATAAAAACAGCCTTAATATTAATAACTATTATATGTAAGTCTGCATGTTATGACAAACAACCATGACATTTGAAATATTTTAAAAAATGTATTTATTAGTTAGCAACATACTTTGAAAATTGTACTTTAATATTATTCAACAATTAATTTGCTTATTCCACTTTGTGCCTCTTTTATAATACATTGTATGTAGGTTTTATGTGATTAGGAGACTTGAGGCAAACCATAAAGCGGGGATAGGCAATGTTCTCCTAGACCCCTAGATCACGATTTCCTTGCATTCTGGCTGCCTCACCTTTGCACAGCAGGGAAATACTAAAATTCTGGACTGTGTTCTGCACTCCAGGTCCGGTGTTGTCTTTCCCTGAATTAAAGCAGTACATATGTTAATTGTACTTTTTTTCCACCTGCTTCAGCAAAGGTTGAAGGGACATGGAACCAAATGTTTTTTAAGCATTTGTAAGAGCAAGTATTTTTGCATAAAACATATTAAATAAAACATGTTTAAACTTGAACTAACAAGACAAGCAGGGAGCATACTTAAGTTTGTAGGTTTCATTGGCTGCCAGAGGGCAAGCCCCGAAGAACAGCAAAACTTCAGTACATTTTTGTAATTTATTTAATAAAAAGAAAACACCCTGTGACCCCTTATCAAATACCCTCTTTCGGATGCAATTAAAAAAATATATATATTTTCACATCCCTTTAACTAGCAGATACAACACCTTTAATATTTCAGTTTGTCCTAAGTTTAGTGAACTGTTCTTTGGAATCTGAAAAAAAAGTTTATTTACCTTCGGAAACCAAAGTTTTATTTGTATTTGCCCTGGATAAGCAAATATTAGTCGCAGGTTGTGATAACGCACCTTTGTTACAGTAACCCTAAGAAAGTAGAAAATGTTTTTTACAGGATGGGATCTCTCATAGTTGCAAAGCAGAGCTTAAAACCTTTTGGACACCGCCTGGTCCACAGAATGTGATGTTACTTATTGGAACCCAATGCTCATCATCTGAGATAGCCATAGGAGTCAGTATATTTAAAGGGACAATGTAGTGGTAAAATAAGTATTGCCACTTTTTAAGTATAAGTTGCATCTAGCATCATGAAGCCCTTTCAGCCCAATCATACAAAAGTTATGAATTATTACTATTTTTTATTTCCTTCTGCTTATCTCTAGAAGGCTGCCATGTTTTTCCTCCTCCCATCCCTCAGCGAATTACACTGTATAAGGAGGGCAGATGGCTATCTGTGCTTCTCCATATTACATCTCCTAATGCAAACAAAAAACAACAAAGATGACATGATTATGAATCATTTGTTTTGTCTTGGATATAATGATCTACTGAAGTACTACAAATATTAAAACTTTATTATTGTTGGACTCTGGTTCAGGTACCAACTTACTGGACTTAATATTTGCTCAACTTTATCAAGTCAACTGCTGTTCAGTACAATCATTAGTCGTCATTGGAAAAGTTGACATCCCATCTATGTCTCACTTTCTCTCACATAATCATCCCTTTGGGCTGGTCATTGTGCACAGTCACCATCTTAATTTCTCTCCACAACTTCCAGGGAGCTTGGGAACTCACTAGCTGGTCGTATGTAAAGCAAATATGAAACAGAAGATGAGAAGTAGGGTGCTAATGTCAATAACCCGATGACACCCTTGCTATCATTCTGGAAACAGAGTTACAGACTTGGATGCTCTCTCCACATTAGTAAGATCTTGAAGACATTTGTAACATTCACACCTATACTATAAAACTTTATATTCTATCTCCTCTCTTCCTCCTTGTCCTTAAATATCCCTCAGGATTCTGTCCTCAGGCCAAAAATACCTTTAGATGTTACTCCTTCAACTGGTCCCATTATTTCTTCTATGAAGACAGCCACCATCTACATTTACCCCTAACACCCTCACATTTTTGGTCTCGCTGCCATTTGACTGTCGGTGCCATCATGTCTCCACCACAACTCCCTTAGATGCCAATCCTGCGTCACTATGTTTGTACAAATAAAATTTATATTTACAGAAAATTTACTTAGGTGATATAGGAGACAAGTAAATACTTATAATCAGACATGTGGACATTTGATCTTGGTCTCACGTTGGTGCATATATGCCAATTACAATAATATTGCTCACTGATATAATTATATTGTAAAACTGAGTACATTTAAAAACAGATGCTTATGTAGGCTTTTAGGAAATAAGAATTTGATGTTATATACTATGTAATGGCAGGGCATAAGAGCTGCCCAGCTGCTAGATGGCATATTGTGATTTGTTTGTATTCAATTGCTACATGAAAATGTATTTTCTTCTTATTTCCAATCTTGCCTAAGCAAATCATTTTCTGAAACTATTAACTGTAAAAGCCAAAACTTAGCAGCATATTAGATGGACTAGTACAGTACAAGATTAAGATAAAATCTGATGGAGCGTGGGTTGTTTTTTCCTTTATGTTAAAAAATATTATTTGTAAATGCTCAAGGAAATAGTGCCCACACAAGTCTCGATGTGATTATTTTTTCCATTATGAAAAGGAAAATAAAGCATAATAAAAAAACTTCTCATCCTGTCTCTTATTTTCATCTAATTGTTTCTTGGCTTCACCAAAAGACCATTTACTACACTTCAATAAATCCAATATGACCTCTACCCCACTCACCCAACACCTCAACTCTCCTTTCCTAGTTTTACCATATATTACAGTTACTACTGTGACAATTTTTATATCTCTGTTTCTCCATCCAGGAAGAAATAGTAGTTCAAATCAGGATCTACTCATATGTGCAACCTTCTGGAGATCCGTTGTCTGGCATATTTGAATAGATTCCTTCCTTACCAATATATTACTACTGCATGAACATCAATATTTAAATGTGAGCTAGTCTATTCAAAACTCTATCTTTTTGCATCATAGCAGCAATGAATCCAATGATCTATTTATTTACTGGTTCGGCTGGTTTTCACCTTGGCTTTGTCTTTCCGCTGTTCCTGATATCCTGCTCCTTGACCATGGCATATTTTCTGGACCTCATCTTCTGTCCTCAGCCTGCCCAACCTTTGGATTGTATGACTATTCTTCTGTCTCAGGCATTATGGTACTTTGGATACTGGACTCAGCCCCTCTCCTGCTACTGGTTTCTTCCCTCATGTGTTTTGGCTTAGTATTGTGGCTTGGCTTGCTACAATGCAAGTACTCCTTTTTTCTTGCTATACAACTTCTTTATATAACTGTAATTTTTTTGCAATTCTGCACATTGCTTTGATTAATTCAGTAAATAATAATGTAAATAAGTCATCCTTTTGAAAAATATGGTGAATGTTTTTAATAATTGTACCATTAATATTACTTCAGCACCCTGCCTAAAACTATAACGTTAACCTGTGGCAGTTTTGGATTTGGCCTGGTGATCATGTAGGGGACTTCAAGCAAATGTGTAGGAGCAAGTCATGGAAACTGGATATCTCTAATTTTTGTTACAAAAATGCTTAGGAGAAGCATAGTTCTAAGTGCAAGAATTGCATCTCTATACAATCTTGAATATACCAGCTTTGCTCCCCTGGATGCAAATATCTCAAGGACAACTGGAGTTGCAATTACACACTGCAATAATATAGAATTGGAAAGATCCTTTAAAAAGCAGTGTGAAAGACAGCATCATGAAAAATGTACCAGTCTGTAATAAATGTATATGTGTACACACAGGCGGGCTTATAGTGTATTCTGCAAGTGATGGTTAGAATCAACCTAAAAGCACTAACTAAAACTTCACAACTCAATTCAGCAGCAATTTTACATAGTAAAGCAACTTTTCCACCCTTTATTTTTGTGCAGATTCAAGTTTTATTATCAACCCACACTGAATAAAGGTCACAAAAGGTATGATGCGCAGAAGTTGGATCCATTGCAGAGCAGAATGCAACAATTATCAGGGTTTGTTTCAAAAGGCACCCTGTCCTTTGCACGCACAACAACAGCGTACCGACAGCAGCACGCTGTTAAAAAATGAGCGCAAAATGTGCGCCGTCAAAAACCTAACCCTAACCTAAAGACCCCCTAAGCCTAACCCTAACCCAAAGACCCCCTAAACCTAACCCAAAGACCCCCTAAGCCTAACACAAATACCCCTAACCCTAAAACCCCTAAGCCCACCTTACCTGAAGTCTGGACGGCGCACAGTTATCGGGTGTGCTCTGGTCTGGCTCGCAGTTGTCGACGTGCGCAATTGTCATTGCGCTGATGATGGTGCGCTGTTGTCAAGCGTGCTAAGGACATGCTACCATTTTATAACATTTTGTAAATATGGGTAGCTGAACTTCATTAATTATGTTGTTCAGTAATGCAGTTGGGTCCAACTCTTTGTAATAGAAATATTACTGAGCACACACACATCTCGTAAACCAAAGCCTTGAAGTAAAGTTACAAGGCTCAAGATTACGGGTAAGGTCGTGCTCAGTAATATCATCACACTCACACAATGAGAATCCCTGGTATTCCCTCCATCCATGCAACTGGGGTTGATGCAAAAAGCTCCCGCAGCCAAAATTACGTTTGTCGGTAGTTTAGGGCTCTAATTTAGTAACAGCTCTTAATTTGCTACATTTAGTCTGTCCTACCAGACTGGCCTTGTTATCTGTGCCTAATTTCCTCATGAATGGCTCTATGGTTTAATGGCTACCTTGTTGTATATGGCTACTGATGTGTCAATACTGCCATACTCTATTGACACCTAAGAAGCCAAAGGCAAATGAAAGCAATTAATCCAGTTATGATATAATAGATAATGATAACGACCTAGTCTTCAGCCGAGTGACAACCAGAATGCAAAGCTGTTTTAGCAAAAAATATTGTTAAATAACTTCCAATTTAAAATATTCATATTTTTATTGATACTTTACAATCCTCCTATATTTTGGACCTCTACTGCAGTCCTTTAAGTCAAAAACCTCATGTGCCCTCATATAAATCATTGCACGTAAGTGAATCAATATGAAGCAGCTATTGTAGATATCACAGCCAAAGCTTTTTATTCACAGGTTATAATGTCACAGAGAAAACACCAGTACCCCATCTGGCTCCTGGGCCCACATCCCAAATCACAGTACACTTTCTCCAGACACATTTTACACATTCCTGGTCTTTTCTGGCAGTGAACCCACAAAGTCTGTCTCCCAGAATAAGAGGTAGTGGAGCAGGGCAGTTTGTGTGAGGACAACCAGCACACCTCACCCACAGCATCAGGCAGCCCATACTCCCTCATTAATCCGGGCTATTGTGTTCCTTTACTGTGTGTGCCAATTAATTAACAAAGAAAATATACAATTATAGAATCTGATGACAGATAAGGAGCATTTCGCCCAGACAGCACGTCATGTTTTCGTACCTGATTTAAAATAGCAGACATTATTTGACCCTTAAGGGAAACTGCCTGTCACCTCATAATATCTAAATACCTTATACATACAATTTCAGCATTACTGCATATGTTTGAAATCATATGTATGCTTTTATTAATTTTAAACAGACTATACAATTTTATTTATTTCAATGTGTTTTTAATGGTATCCAGATAGGTTCCAATGATAACACCCCAATGAATAGTGCTTTTTTTTATTTATAGACTAAATATTTTTTATTTGTATCACCGCTGCATAGTAATTATTACATTAATTCAGCAAAAAAATCGCAATCTTGTAAGTTTCACCTTCTTATAACAATCAGTATAGTTGAAAATATTTGTACAAGTTTTAGCATTTGCATGTTATTGCCTCTATGTGACGTGATGTGAGCTCCTGAATAATGGATTGTAAGTGTCATAGCTTAAAGGCATATCTAAATTTCCTGGATTATGAATGCATCTGATAGAGGACAATCAGCAGTGTATGCAAACATTTTTGTTTGCATGGAAGAATACCAAAATAAACATATACATAATCACCCTGATGTTTGCTAAATTTCTTGAGTTTGCAAGCAGCAGCTTTTGTGAGTTGACACCCCTGGAAATCCCTGTTAAAATTAGCATAACATTCATAATTTGTTTTGGCCAATCACAGGCAGCTATACATTTTAATACAATATAACAATCAATGATGGCAGTTTGTGCAGGAAGGAATCATGGGATGTGTAGTCCCCTTGTAGAAGGAAGTAGGAGGAGACACTGCTGCTGCTGGCTTGAAGGTTAGTAAAGTGTTAAAATCCATATTTGAATACAGTGTTTCTATTAGTAGGTATCAGGTGCCTATTTAAGTAGCTCAGAGGTGTGGGAAAGAAGTTTTCTTTTTAAATAAAACAAATCTGTATGCATATAGAATGATTCAAAGTAATGTGTGTTTCTGATATAAGCAGCATACCTTTAAATTCAGCTGCAGTTTGATTGGCTTTTGACTTTACTCTTGCTCAGCATTCTAAGTATTAGAGACAGAAATGGAATTTCTAATGGTATGTTCCACTCTCCACAAACATGGAAGCAGATCTGATCAACTAGGCAAGTTCCATAACCTTTACCAAGAAAGTCTTCTCTAAGAGAGATCTTTGCATTTAAATATACCTCAGTTTAGGTGCAACTAGCTGAAAGATACAGTAGCCGGGAACAGGGCATAAACACAGATGACTTGGGGAAGGTCCCTTTTTCATGTCTGTGCCTTGTTGTCTTTCGTCTTCAGATTAAGAATGTTTTGCTTGTGACCAGTGTGAAGAAATGCCGCTTGCATCAGTTATGGCTTTAGCAATTTTATTATATATTAAGACTTTTCTTCATATAGTTCATGAATTATTTTCCTTGGGCTTGCTAAATATACTACTCTACTTGAGTTACCATTTTGGAAGTCAGTGATTTTCATAATAAAGGGTGTTTATGGTTTAATAGTGTGTTTTTACCATAGTATTGACTTATTAGATGAACTATACAGAATATAAAACTCAACTCTTCAAGCTTCTCCCTGCCATGGGAGTTTGATGTTTACTCTAAAAAAACTGAAGTTTTACAAATTTCTTAAAGGGCCACAGAAGGCATTTTTTATTTGTTCTATCTGAAACAGTGTCTTTCTTTGTGGAAATGATATCCTGGAGCAGAATATAGTGCTTTTAATGTATAGCTGCCTTTGGGGGTAGGTCCATGTCAGCCAAGCTGCAGCAATACAGCTGTATGAGTTAGAAGTGCCAGTGAGATATAGAGTGGTTCATAAGCTCCACTCAGAGGGATTTCCTGTTGCATTTCCTGTTAGCTTCCGAATAAGTTAAAACAAGCATTACAAAATATTTTATTAATGAAAAAATACCTCTTTATACTGTTTAAAACATGCACTTTTTGATGCATGATAGAAAACAAAATGCACTCCATGTCCCTTTAAGGGTTTTTATTTTTTTTTATTTTTTTTTAACTTTTTTGTATTTTACTATCTTTGGTAAGCTTGAGCTGCTGTTATTTTTCTTATGAAACGCTGGTTGCTTTATTGAAAAGGAGGATTACACCTCCTATTTTTATGGCTTCATTTGGAAGCCAAACCAATGGTTTGCTGTATTCATTGTCTACCTTACTAGAAATCAGAGGTGAGAGTGGAACCACAAATCTGTGTAGATTGGACACACACACACACGGTTTCTGATCTTGGTATATATATATATATATATATATATATATATATATATATATATATATATCTGTAGGTATGTATATGCACATGTACTAGAATACTTACACAAACCAAGACCACTAATATCAGTATTACCAATAATGCTATTGATGGCAATAATAACAGGAACACTGATAAAAATAGTAATACTATTAAAGAGCCACATACAATAAAACAACATAGTCACCTTTGGATAAATATAAAATCACTGTTCAGTTCTATTGAAAGGCTGTCACAATTTCAGTGAACATAACATAGAATTTAATAAAAGTGCAACTCACATTAGAATCACTATCTCCTTGAGACTTCAGACAAACAAGCAGTACTCTAGAGATCCAGTGTAGAAGCACCTAGATTGCTAAAATAAATATATTCTTTACAAAATACTTTTTTTCCCATGGCTTGTTGCATTGTTCAGTTGTGCCTGACTCTATGTGACCCAGGAACATCATTATATCCATGGTCATGCTGATCCACTTGGCTTTCATGGCAGAGATATTGTAGTAGGTTGCCAGTTCCTTCTCCAGTGGGTCACTGCATACAGTTCCTGGTATTCCTTCAGGGTCTCCTATCCAAGTACTGACCAGACCCAACTCTGCTTGTCTTCAGGGTGGTGTGACCCCTTGGTCGCCTGACTGGAATTGAACAAGCAGTGATAGTACTGAATCCTAACCAGTGGACCACCATGGAACCCCTAAATACAAATATTTTTCTTTCCCATTACCTTGCTGCTAATATTAACTTGTTAAATATATTGCTATATTGATTGTTTCACCAATCTGCAGTGGTCCTTTAAGTCCTAAGCTAGGTCATCTTAAAATGAAAGCCACATTGTTTGGGGGTAGCAACCTTTCCTTAAGATTCTCTATATAAATCCTCTTAGAAATTAGTTGTGGGATGTATCAGACCAGAGTATATGTGACTTGTTATGATGCAGATGAATGTATAAATACAACATGCTTTAAAAAATTAATCTTTACTGTGTAGATTTTTCCAAATAAAAATTAACTTGTTGCCTTTTTCCATGCTTATTTATGCTTTTAGTGAAACACATTTTTTTTAAATAGATATAATATATAAGATGTACACATCCTGTAAATATATACCGTATTGGTCCGAATATAAGCCGCACCCGCATATAAGCCGCACCCGTAAAGTTCAAGTGGAAAAAATTGAAAAAAGATAGTACTCACATATAAGCCGCACCTGTAAAATTGGAGAGAAAGACTCTCAAAGTGATCAGCCATTGCAAGAAACAGGCTTTCTTATTAGCACTGTAGCTTTTTTTGCAGGTTACACTAAAACCGTAAATCAATATTCAATACCGTAGTCTAAAGCATGAAAATCGGCACCCTTAACTCGCAATCGCGCACGCTTAACTCGCAATCGCGGACGCTTAACTCGCAATTGCACAAATCGGCAGTAATTTTGCATTTGCGAATAGAAGCCGCACACATTACAAGCAAAGTTCGCAAATCGGCAATAATTTTTTGACGGTCGCGAATATAAGCTGCACCCTTAACTCGCAAGCTCAAAAATCAGAAAAAAGGTGCGGCTTATATTCGGACCAATACGGTATATGTACCTCACTCTTTGAATCCAAATTACCATTTGATACATGGCTCATTGGAAGTATATGCTCAATGTATTTCGCAGCTTTAAGCAAAGCTTCACCGTACAGAGTACAGAAATTAAATAGTGTAAAGGCGCTCATTACACTGTGAGCCTCGCAAAGCGAGGCGAGCAGTTGGTTCAAACGCGTAACTCGAAAAACACTGAAAAACAACCAAATACTTGGAGACATATTTTGCTTTTTTCGTCGAACGAAAATCGGCCAAGTGAGGGAAGAAATGGAGGACGAAAAACGTAAAAATTCTGAAGCAGGTTGAAAACGAGGCTCTGCAACACCAGGCACGCAGAACTTAGAAAATACACAACACCGAAAACAGTAACACTTACACTAGCAACGCCAGGCACGCGGGACTTTGAAAATAAAACCAATTCAGGTGCTCAGAGGTGCAAAAGCCTCACATTGTATGGCAAACAGCATTTACAAATTTTTCCCATCATTTTTGACGGGCAATTTCCTAGTTATTTTCCTAGTTGTAGAAAAAAAATATATATATATATTTTTTTTTTAATACAATGGACCCCTAATTTAATGACTTTGGTTTATAAGCCAGATGTAGCCAAATATATCTGTCAGAGATTCAGGGCCTAGGAAAATCAGATAGACGTGAGAAATGCTTAGAGTAAACCTCATGTTTTCCAGTCTATGTTTGAATCACTTCCTGTGCCATGTCCAAGAGATGGACCAATGTGACGGAGCACAGGCTGCAGGGATTTGATCAGAATTGGAGGTTGTTTTATTTACTAACTGTATGAGTCTATATGTGATTGTTAAACCGCGGTCTGTTGAGTATATGCATTAGTAAGAATATATCTGTTTCCCCCACTCCCTTCTCCCCCATCTTTCTTCTCTCAACTTCAATATAAAAAACTTGTTTCATGCCCAGAATTCCGAGAAATACAGTTATTACACTGCATTCTGGGAACCTTGGCAGGGATGTGGAAATGTGCCCACAAAGACTTTGCTCTTGCAATCCATAACTATATTGAAAGGAGGGGGAAGAGACAGGGGAGTGAAAGGAGGGGGAGAGACAAAGGGGAGACAAAGGGGAGGGAGAGGAGGGGGGAAAGAGACACAGGGGAGGGATAGGAGGGGGGAAGTGACACAGGGTGGTGAAAGGAGGGGGAAGAGACAGGGGAGTGAGAGGAGGGGGAGAGACAACTGGGAGGGAGAGGAGGGAGGAGATACACAGGGGAGGGAAATGGGGGGGAAGAGACATGAGGGAGGGGGAACAGACACAGGGGGAGGGGGACAGGGGGGAAAGAGACACAGGGAGGGGGAAAGAAACACAGGGGATGGGGAAAGAGACTCATGGGAGGGAGAGGGGTGAAAGAGACACAGGAGGGAAAGAAACACAGGGGATGGAGTATGTGACACAGGAGGGAGAGGGGGTAAAAACACATGGGGGGAGACACAAGGGAGGGAGAGGAGGGGGAAAGGAGACACAAGGGAGAGAGAGGAGGGGGAAATGAGACACAAGGTAGGAAGTATACAGGGGGAGAGACTCCAAATGAGCTCCAAAGGGCAAGTCGCTAGTAACATATATATTCATGTATATGTGTGTGTTTTATCATACTGTGGTCTTTTATCTAATCTACATCCCTTAATTGTACACATAATATAGGTTCTTAGTCAATACAGCATAAATTCAGGTTACTATGGTTGCTTGCGTTACACACAGCCCTTACTCCTTTATTCCACTTTCTCCACCCCCTCTGTTTTTACATCTTGTCTGTTTGCTTTCATTTAAGTGAAACTCTTTTCCATTCTGACACACACCTGCAGAGCATGGATGGAATCAATCACTGCTTTTCAAATCATTCAACCTCATATATATTGTCATATGTGAGATTGGAGTAAAACAGAGCAAAAACTTGGCACACCAGGCTCAGCCAATCTATCAAGTTTGTCAGGGCTGCCTTAAAGGGAAATGGAAGGTTTCTGGATGCTACTATGTATGCAATATACCTGTGTGTTTATTTACCTTTATGTACTTTGTTTTATTAAGAAGTGTTTAAAAGCCATGTTTTTACTGCATTAAATCAAACAAATATTTTCCTGTATTTGTCTGCCCTCTTTGGTGCATACAGATACAGACTCTGTAGTGCTGGATGTGCAGTGTAGTGTCCTAGCCTATTAGGTACCATGTCTCAGCAGCATGTTGCAGCATGTTTTCTGAGACATAGTCTTGTGGTTATCCCAGCATGTTTGCATTCCTTTACTGTTTATCCCTACTACTTCCACCTGAAGGATTTTTAACTTATCTACAATAATGTCCCCTTCTGGATCGCTACCTTGTCGTACTTAAGGGAATTGTGTAATTCAATGAAGCAGGTCATAGCAGAGAGGTCAGGCAAATTACTGTCCACTGGAGAAGGAAAGGCAACCCACTCTAAACCTTTTAGTAAGAAAACTGTATACATAACCACAACCATAGACATTTCGATATGGCACTGTAAGATGAACCCTTCAAGTCAGAAGGTGCCTAACACATTACTGCGGAAAATCAGAGGACGAGTATGAGAAGCACTAGGTCTACTGAAGTGGTTGGGCCAAAGTCAAGCGATACACTGCTGCAGATGGATCTGAAGGAATCTGGAACGTTAGAACTATCAACCAACGCAAACTGGAAGTGGTCAAACATGAAATGACAAGATTAAACATTGATATCCTAGGAAGTAGTGAATTCAAATGGACTGGGATGGGACATTTCATATCAGACAACCACCAGATATTTTACTGTGCTCAAGAATCCCACAGAAGAAATGGAGTAGCCCTCATAATCAGTCAAAGGGTGGCCGAAGCGGTGCTCGAGTTACAACCTGATAAATGACACAATCATTTCAATTCCATTTCAAGGCAAGGCATTTAACATCACAGTGATACAAGTCTATGTTCCAAACATGATGGCTGAAGAGGCTGAAGTTGTCCCAATTCTACAAGAATATTCAACACTTCTAGATATAACGCCAAGAAAAGATGTTACTCTCATCATAGGAGATTGGAATCTTAAGTAGGAAACCAAAAGATACCTGGAATAATTGGAAAGTTTGGTCATGGAGTACAAAATGAAGCAGATCAGAGTTTAGTAGAATGCTGTCAAGATAATTCTCTGGTATTAATAAATACCCTCTACCAAAAACCTCAAAGATGTCTCTACACATGGACATCACCAGATATTGAAATCAGATTGACTATACAGTGCTTTGCAAAAGTATTCACCCCCCCCCCCCCCCCCCCCTGGCATTTTTTCGTGTTTTGTTGCCTCACAACCTGGAACTAACATGGATTGTTTGAGGATTTGCATAATTTACAGAACATGCCCACAACTTTGAAGATTTTTTTATTTATTTATTGTGAAGCAAACAACAAATAGGACAAAACAACAGAAAAAGTCAATGTGCATAACTATTCACCCCCTAAAGTCAATACTTTGTAGAGCCACCTTTTGCATCAATCATAGATCCAAGTCGCTTTGGATAAGTCTCTATGAGCTTGCCACATCTTACCACTGGGATTTTTGACCATTCCTCCTTGCAAAACTGCTCCAGCTCCTTCAAGTTGGATGGTCTGCTCTTGTGAACAGCAATGTTTAAGTCTGACCACAGATTTTCTATTGGATTGAGGTCTGGGCTTTGACTAGGCCATTCCAACACATTTACATGTTTCCCCTTAAACCACTCAAGTGTTGCTTTAGCAGTGTGTTTTGGGTTATTGTCCTGCAGGAAGGTGAACCTCCGTCCTAGCCTCTAATCACGCACAAAGTGGTACAGGTTTTGCTCAAGAATATCCCTGTATTTAGCACCATCCATCTTTCCCTCAACTCTGACATAGCGTTTTCTTTGATGGCCAAAAAGTTCAATTTTAGTCTCATCAGACCAGAGCACCTTGCTCTATACATTTTGGGAGTCTCCCACATGCCTTTATGCAAACTCAAAATGTGCAATTTAGGTTTTTTGCTGAAAGTGATGGCTTTCTTCTGGCCACACTGCTATAAAGCCAAACTCTATGGAGCATACAGCTTATTGTCGTCCTATGTACAGATACTCCAGTCTTTGCTGTGGAACTCTGCAGCTCCTCCAGGGTTACCTTAGGTCTCTGTGCTGCCTCTCTGATTAATGCCCTCCTTGCCCGGTCCGTGAGTTTTGGTGGGTTTGCTGTTGAGCCATGTTCTTTCCATTTGGTTATGATAGATTTGATGGTGCTCCTGGGGATCATCAAAGATTTGGATATTTTTTTTAACCTAATCCTGACTTGTGCTTCTCAACAACATTGTCCCTTACTTGTTTGGAGAGTTTCTTGGTCTTCATGGCAGTGTTTGGTTAGTGGTGTCTCTTGCTCAAGTGTTGCAGCTTCGGGGGCCTTTCAAAAAAGGTGTGTATATGTAATGACAGATCATGTGACACATATGCACATAGGTGGACATCATTGTCATACATATGCACATGCAAATTTTCTGTTTTCTATTTTAAAAAATTGTTTAATGTATTTATTTTTCTAATTTCACTTCACCAACTTAGACTACTGTGTTCTGATCCATCACATAAAAATCAGATTAACAAAACATTGAACTTAAGGCTGTAATGTAACAAAATAGGTAAAAAGTCAAGGGGGTGAATACTTTTGCAAGGCACTGTATGCTTTGCAGCCAAAAGATGGAGGAGCTCTATACAATCAGCAGAAACAAGACCTAGAGATGACTTTGGCTCAGATCATGAGCTTCTTATTGCAAAGTTCAGATTTAAACTGAAGAAAAAGGGCAAAATCATCAGACCAAGCAGATACAAAATAAATAATATCCTCTGTGAATATGCAGTTGGGTAAAGAATAGATTTAAGGAACTACACATGAAAACTCCACAGTGGTCAGTAGACTGGAAAAGGTCAGTCTGTATCCCAATCCCAAAAAAGGCAGTGCCAAAGAGTGTTCCAATTATCGAACAATTTCACTTATTTATCATTCCAGCAATATAATGCTTAAGCTTGGCTCCAACAATATATGAACTGAGAACTACCAGATGTGCAAGCCGGGCTTCAAGAGGCACAAGAGATCAAATTGCCAATTTCATCTGGATAACAGAGATAGCAAAAGAGTTCCAGAAAAACATTTACCTTTGCTCCAAATAGTATTCTAAAGCCTTTGATTGTGTGGATCACAACAAAATGTGGCAAGTCCTTAAAGAGATGGGAGTACTAGATCATCTCATCCATCTCCTGCAGAATCTGTATGTGGACCAAGAAGTCACCGTCAGAACCAAACATGGAAAACCGAATGGTTCAAGATCAGAAAAGGAGTGTGATAAGGTTGTATATTGTCACCTTATTTTTTCAACTTATATTCCTTTTTTATCTGTGTTCTCTCCCTCCCTCCATGTCTCTCTGTCCCTCACACATGGCCGGATTACCCATTAGGCAAACTAGGCAGCTGCCTAAGGGCTCTTCCCTGTGAGGGGGTGCTTGTTTTTTGGGGCTTAAAATCCACTTAAAATATTTTTGGGGGGCCTAAAAATGAAATACTGCAGTTCACAGACTGGTCACTTATTGGCAGCCGACTGGAGTACAGAGTTCCCTTGTCCATGCGTTCCCTGCTGTAGTGGAGAGGAAAGGCTTGCACCAGAGAAGCATAAGTATGTTTATACAGTATAATGTTTTTTCACTAAAATGTTTTTTGTAAGCAAATATTGGTAGAAAGTAGGTATTTTGTGTGAACGGCTATTAATACTGTATGATTACAGGTATTCCTGAGTTAATATTTATTTATTTAATATTTAATTGAATTTATATTACAATAATAGGAGACCCTGACTGCACATTTATATACTGTTATGACAATTATAGGTGACCCTTGCTGAATATGTATGTATATATTTGTTTATAGTTCCTGGTTAAATATGTATGTGTTTATATTATAATTATGTTTGACCCTGGGTTAATATATATAAATGTATATGAGTTTAGGGAGCCCTGGCTGAATATATATTTAGAACATAATAATAGGACACCCTGGAGGAAGTACGATTATAGATGACCCTGATTAAATATGTATGAGCTTAGACTTATAGATGAACATGGCTGAATATGTATACATTCATATGATTATAGGTGAACCTACCTGAATATGTATACATTCATATAATAATTGACAATTAATTTTAAATATGTATATTATAATGGTCCCTGGCTTATGGCCTGTAAATGTCTATAGGAGACCATGGCTAAATGAATGTTTATTTGTATGAGACACTGACTAAATTTGTATGTACTTTATTACTATGATGATGATTCCTGACTGAATATGATTAGATTTATATGTAGGGAACTCAGTGGCGGCAGATGTAATTTTAAACTGGGAGAGTGGTAGACTTTAGAATGTTATCTATATATCTATCTATCTATCTATCTCATGGACTTCACCAGGGTCCAGCAGAGGCATGAAAAATAGTTTTATCTAATCATTGTGCAGTGGCCCTTTATCTCTCATAAATCAGTTTTTATGTGTGATTCAAGTGTTCATGATATGTGTTTGTGTAACATATGCTCGCTGCTGTCCCATAGAAATATATAAATAATATGGCTCACCGTCAAATGCATTTAATAAACAAGTAATAGCTTGGCTTGTGTATTAGAAGCTATGTTGTAAAAATGGCTGCTATGGGGAAATGTCTGTGATTTGCTCACACAGCAAGAGAATTATATACACGCAAAGAAAATGAAAAAATGGGTGCGTGCATACCAAGCACATGCACTCGCAGGGGCTCCTCCATTTTACTGCCTAGTGCCTTTTGAATACACCATTTTGGCCTCTCTATGCTGTGATTACTCTGTAGTAGTCTGACACAAATCTAAATTTCAATCCCTTACAATATGTTGTAACATCAGTCTACCCTCCCTGCTGTCTCTGGCTTCACTCTCCCAAGTCTACTCCCATTTCATGACTTGCATTACTTGATAAGATTCCTCCTTTACCATTTCTTCATTGCTCTCTCTCTATCTCAATCTTTTCTCTCTCTGTTCTCTCCCTCCCTTCGTGTCTCTCTGTGCCTCAAACCATTTCCCATTCTTCTTTAGTCACCATCTTGGCCTCTCTTGTCTGGGATAACTCTGAGAAATTCAGATTCAATTTAAAGAGACATGGAAATCACTTGCACCTGACCAATCCGTAGTGTATGCTATCCTATTATGGACCCAACTTCATCCACCATACCCACCGTGATTACCTTTCAGCACCCTCACTTGTGCTTGACTGTTTCACAATTCCTCCCTGTCAGATATCTAATGTCTTCTACTATATGGAAACATCTTCCTAACTTTTTACCTCTTATACCAAGGTAATCTCAATGCTTGTCTTACAGCAACAGAAATGTGTTCTCTTCTCTTTCATTCTCTATTACTTTCTCTCTCTTCCTGTTTCTTCCAAACTATCATCTGTCTTTCCTGCAGAGGTTTCTACCTTTCCCACTCCCTTTGATTGTAAATCTGAGAGTTTTCAGTCTTGTAAGGTGCTTTGGAAAAAGCACTTTGTACGTAAGATTTTAAACTGCAAAGACAGGGCCCTCCATTTGTTGCCATGTTTATTGTATTTTTCATTGTACTTTACCCCTGTATGGAGCTACGGAATATGTTGGCGCGTTACAAATAATAGATAATATTATTATGCTGAATACATCATGCATAAGGACGGACTGGAAGAATCCAAAACCAGAAACAATATTGAGATAAGTATCAACCACCTCAGATACACAGATGGTAGTACTCTGATGACTGAAAGTGAGGAGGAACTAAAGGGTCTATTGATGAGTGCAAAAGCAGGTCTGCTGCTCAACATTAAAAAGATGAAGATCATGGCAAACGGCAATCTCAAATAGATAAGGAAGAGTTGAAGGCAGTGACAGATTTAATTTTCCTGGGCTCCAAGATCTCTGCAAATGGTGACTGCAGCCACGAAGAAAGCTATGGCAAGTCTGGATAATATATTGAAAAGTAAAGATATATAAACAAAGCTAGTTAAAAATATGTTATTCTCAGTTGTAACATACGAATGGGAAAGCTGGATATAAAGCAGTCTGTGCGAACGCCTTGGAATTGACGCCTTTGAATTGTGGTGTTGGAGTAAGCAGTTTAGAATTTCTTGGACTGCAAGAAGATCTAATAAATCAGTACTTCAGGGAATGAAGCTTAACTGTTCACTTGGAAGGGTTGATCATGAAGCTAAAACTCATATATTTTGGCCATATCATGAGACGACAAGAGTCCCTAAAAACAGACTCTGATGCTGGGAAAGCCTGAGAGCACATGAAAATGGGAATGGTAAATGTAATAATGAACATGAACTTGAGGGAGCTCCGAGGGGCCGTGGATGATAGATGTGACTGATGTGCTGCAGTACATAGGGTTATAGAGAGTCGGATACAACTGAACAACTAAACAACAATAACCTTCATTTTTGTAAAGTAGTACTTTTGCCCTTAAATCTTCCACTCTACAACATCAAACCATCAGCCCTTTATCCTACATTCCTCTTTTTCTCGAAGATATTTCCTTGTTCATCTTTTTATTTAAAACCATTGTGTTTTAAATCTCTCTATTAGTGAAAAGGTTACGCTTTATAATACAAATTCAGGAAATCTATTTGCTATTAATAAAGCAAGCAATATCATTGCGTATAGTTTTCACAAGATGTGCAATGTTTATAAGCAATCTAAGAATGTAGGCTGGGAGAATGAGCCCACAAAATATTTTACATCTTAAATAAAACAAAACAAAAAACATAACAGAATATGTCAGCCATTACACACAACTTTTAAGCATAGCACAGACTGGATATGATTTTGTAGCTAAGCCACCCACAAACAGAACTGTTTTGATCTTGCGGATCTCATCAGTGTCAGACTGCTTTTAGGATTAAAAAGTGAAACATTTTTTGTGCTCATTTACATATACTTTGTATGGTGCAGGGTTTATATAGTTTTAATGAATTGGTGGCAAGGGAAACTAATAAACTAAGAGAATATAGTCAGTCCTGTCACTAGGTCCAAATAATATTGAGCCCTATTCTATTAGAAGCCTGCAAGTGCCTATAACCCATAATTTTTTAACAATATGTTTTTTTCTCTAAATGTTTAGATGTATTCTATTGACTCCAGTTCGCAATTTACCTCCTTAAGCCTAAACTCATAAACCCTGCCTTTTTAAGTAGCATTTTAGGGGGGGGGGGGGGGTGCGATTATATGATCTGACAATATTTAAGCAAGCCCGTAATTTACTTCTTAGACACAGCCAATAGTAAATGAGACCGTCATCATGATGTCCGTAAAACATGGAAGTTAGATGTAATCTGCAATCGGAGGCTTCCAACTAATTAGTGCCAATAAGTAATATTTACCAATCGGGCTTGCAATCAAGCACTCTATAAAATAAATTAGATCATCTGTTTTAGTCCAGAGGTGCTTCATGATATTTATTAACCTCTTGAGTCCGAGGATCGATATTACTCAGAAATAACAGTTAAAAAATATATTTTTTAATTGCATATTTGTGGGTTTGAGACTGTTATGCAATTAATTTGAATGTGTTTCCATGCCTTCCCGTGCTTTTAAAGTACAGTATGGTGTGTTTAATTGCTGTTACAGCTCTAATAAGGGTTAGAAAAAACCCTTGCAAATCCTATTTAGTTCTCTTTATATTTTTGACAGAAACGTGATACTTTTTTCAGTTACGGGTCAGACTTAATTTGCGAGCTAGAGCTACGGGTCTAATAGAATATTGATTTTATGTAACTTTAATTACTTAGCGCTCGTAATATTTGAGCTGTCCAAAAACCAATGGAGTTCTAATCTGAAATTGGCGCCTTTGCTTGGCCCGTAGTGATTGTGGGCGGAGAACTTGTAATCGGATTGCGAGTAGCTAATAGAATATGTGACAATATTAAAAGTGATTTTAAGTGTGTATAAATTTACAAATTGGGTAATAGAGCCGGCCCATCATTATTATTCTTTATTTGTAACTTGACACATATTCTGTATCGCTATACAGAGGATAAGTACAAGGCAAAAACTATTTTAACATATTGCAAAGAATGGAGGGCCATGTCTTTGAGCTTTATTTTCAATCTGTTTCAGATTAATACTCTATGGCATGAAAGTGTGACATTGACACAGCACAAAATCACCAATTCTCCTATCTTTTCCCACCTGAGTCTGCAGCTCTGTTCTATTTTTAGTCTCAGACTGAATTTCCAGGTTCTCTGTTTTAGCTGCCAGTCCTAAAAAAAAGAAAAAAATTACAATGATAACAGTGACTCTTGCACTCTTGATCAACAAATCGGCAAAAGAGCATTACATATTTGCGGGTTTAAATATGGATCAAATGTTTATTGATTAAACAATTATGATGAGATATTACATTATAAATGTAGAAATTCACATTAATTTGTTATTTCATGGCAATCACATTAGGATTTTAACGGTTCACTGAAATAACCAGATGTGTTCTGAATGAGCAGATAGAGAGAAGAAAAGCAGTTATAAAAGGTTTTCCTTTTTTAAATTGCTGCTAAATTGCTGGAGTTATATTTAGGAGTTTTAGAATGAATTTATCTACCCTGAATCAACTGTATATATAGTTGAGCTGCACAGTACAAGACACTAATGAGAACCAGATGTAAATTCTAAGCAATATCATATTAACTATATAAACCCTGATGAGCACATTGGTGACTTTGACCTTTAACTTCCATATGTGACTGCAAAATGCTTAGAATTGACAATTTTAAGGCTCTGATTATTAAATAATAATTACTTAAAAAGATGTTAATCTAGATGAATATGTAATATTAATTTCAATTGCTTGCCAAAACTACAACTACTATATTAACTCTGTAATTTAGTAAATCATAAATTATCTCAACACACAATTATAGTGTTTCACATGATTTTTTATAAGCCTTAATAATGTATCTTCGCACAAAGGGGAAGGAAACAAGAGGCCCAATCAGTATTGAGTGGGAAATCCAAGCTCACTTGGGGTAGTGGGTCATAGGTGGAGGGGTCATAAATAGCATGATTTTTTTTATTATTTAACCCCTTCTCTGCCATGGGAAATGTTTTATATAGATATATAAAGATATGAGAGGGTGTTAGTGTAGTGTGTTCACGCTAGTGGGTACCACTTTGCTATGGGGATTCAGAATTTGAGTCTCCTACAGGTATACTTTAGGCAGGCTATGAGCACACATTAGAGCGAGAGAGCTACAGCGAACTCCTTGGGCGCAAGTCAGTAAGTTTTACGAGCTTTTTTTTGAGGGAACCACAAATTTGCTTTTCCAAACTCCCGTAGCTATGATTCAGCCTTATGTGAGTCCTTTATGGGAGCCATAGAACAGAGACCTCAGACTTTATGGACTGAAGATTTCACAAATTGGGGTGAGTTATGCAAGAATGTCAATTACATTGACAAGTGTTTTAAAAACAAGAATGTGTTAGTGAGATCTGTTGTAGCACAGACTGCTTATAGCGAACATAAGGAAGGCCTGTTGCAATAAACTGCAATATTTTTCCACTGTCATGTGTTGACAAGGTGCTGATAGTAGGGATGGTATGATTCCTTAGGTTAAATAATCAAAAGTGTCTCAATTCTAAACAAATTGGACAGATACAACTAAGAAATTAATCGTATATGACGTTATAAACTTCTTGCCATGGCGATATTGCAGGCAAAACTATCTAATGATAACAAACTTGGTCCTGAAGGGTAAATAAAGCAGAATTAAACAATTTACTTTTACCATAACTGGCACACATCGGTGTATCAGAAAGAAATTCTAGGAGGGATACCGCATATAGTATAAAAATACTACACAACTGCTTCTCTACATATAAACACACACATTGAAAAATCTAGGGGGGATTTGTCCCCCTCGCCCCCCCCTCCCCCAGTTCCTACACCCATGCGTGTCACACAAGAGTTATAATAGGTTAAAGACCTTATACATTTTAATTGTAGACATTAAATAGTCCTGATACACTGTCAGTGTTCAGTGAACAAGAAATGTAAGATGTTTGCAAATTTTTCTTGGCATTAATATGCATCTTTATTATGAAGAATGCTCAAAGCCACTATATTAACAGTCCTATCCACATTAAATTATTTTTATTATCGTACTAGCGACTTGCCCGTCAAAAATGACGGCAATAAAATTTTAAGCCTGGCATTCCGAGACTCCCCCCCGAGACTCGCACACTATTACAGTTGATATGTTTCGCCATTTGGACCATTATCTTGCACGTCTGCTCCTTGTACTGTTGTCAGAATCTCCGGCTTTTTGAGGGTACTGGGATAAAAGTATATGGTGGATATTTAGAACTAATATCTATGAAAGTAGAAAGTCACAATGAATGTCTCTTGTGGATTTCTTTAGCTGTGGGCATTCTGGCCTTTATTTTATTATTTATTTTAGAAAGAGCAGTTAATCTGGTGATTTACAGCAAGCATCACCTTGGCAGGATCTCCCCCAATCTTGGAAAATTTTATTATTTATTATAAAACAGGTCACCTTTTGACTGGATCGCATGGTTAACACAGCATTATTATTAAAATAAAGCTGGCTAAAAGACAACATTTTGTTCATAGTTACTAGGCTGAAATAATAGGCTGATTTCCTGGCAGACTAAGATAAAACATGGTCAAGTACTCAGCTCATCCAGTGAATCCCCCAAATCCAAGATATCAAACATTTTGTTACAATCTGTGTTACACTTTAGACTTTGTGTAGGCCCAAAAAGCCCAAATCCATTTTAACATGTGCTTTTTTAAGAGCTAGGCTTAATAATAAGCAACATGTTTAAGCAAGAAAACAAAAATAATTCAGTCTAAATAAGCAAGTTCCCCAGTTATTGTCATTATCAAAAAGTGAATTTAATGCAAACTACCCTTATCATTTTACTGTCCTTCATCTATAGATATGATTAGTTAGGTGACACTTAAAAAAACATAAAACACAACTTTTTTTTCCCCCAAGGTGTTAAAAATAAAGCATTTTTTAAACATTACAAAAAAGTTATTTTTTTCATCTAAAATCTTTTTATAAGTCATTGAAAACTAATATCTATGTTAGAAAGTTACAATGAATGTCCCTTGTGGATTCCAGAGAGCATATTTTAGTCGGTTGCCCTCATTAGCTGGCACAGGGCAAGCCACTAAAAGTTTTTAAGGATCTAAGACCTTTATTTAAAAAAAGAAAACACGCTGTGACACATACCAAATCAAATACCTTCTTTCTGGTGCAACAAAGAAAAAATGTCATGTCCTTTAATGGGTCCATATTTCATATCCTACTAAATGGTTGTATTTATCTTCCTGCTATGTTAGCACACAATAGAGTAAATATGCCTGCTGATGCCTGATAGTTTAAGAGCTTTTATTCTTTTAGACACAATCCACATGTCTAATGTATGGAAAACATCTAAGGATCTGAAAATACAAACCAAGAAATAAATAGGATTTTTATGGGTAAGTCATACTGGATTTTTGTAAATTTACAAAAACATTAATTGAGTAAGGCATATAACTTCATGTTACCAGCGGTTGAATGTTATAAATATATATTTTTTGTCATTTTCTGAGCAGACACAGCATCAGTCACCAATCATACAAACTCTGCAGGGATCACTGTTGCACAATAACATATCTTGATAGATTATATCTCGGTTCCCTCTTGCTATAGTGTGCAGGTGCTGAAGGATGGCCGTACTTCAGAGAGATGGAAGATCAAACATTCAGTAATGAACTGGCCGGGCAGTACATGAGAGATAAGCTCGGAAAAATTCATTTTGACCACCAGCCAAATAGTTTATTTAACCGTTACATTACTTAACTTTCTCTTTTTGTATTTCTGGGTGACTGGAAAAGTGGTTGTATGCTATTTCACATTTGTTCTACTTTATTCCATAAGAGTGTGTATTTGTCCAGTATAAAAAAATGTAACACATGCCGGTTTTGATATTATTTTTTTTAACTTCATTAGTCTTTATTGTCACAAAAGATGGTATTTTTGGATATTGACATTATCAATACATATCACAAGATACAGTATGAGAAACAATACATCCATAAAATATTGTCAATTTTGTCACACATCTTAATGCAACTGCACCACTTCTTTTTCTCTCTTTTCAACTCCTAAACATCAAAAAGAAACTGAAAATTATACACCCTCTTTCAACCAAAAGAAGGTCAACAAATTAAAAAAAAAAAAAATTGAGATTGAAAAGACACCAAAATGTCCGTTGCTGAAACAAATACCGATTTGCAGATATGGTATACCTCCACCTCCTCACCCAAGGCATGCCCGTGCCGCACAGCGATTCCAAAGAAGGTCCGATATCAGAGTCTGTCCTGGAGTCCCCAAGCGTACCCCTCCCAAACGTCCAGGATTCAATATTATTTAATGTATACCCTGTATATATCATGGACGTTCACTTTAAAGGATATGGAAGTTTCCTGGATTTTACTAGGTATATAATATATTTGTGTATGTACAATGGAACCTCTATATTGGTCATTGAGCCATGTCTGAGGGACAGATGTTTACTGAATTTGTTGAATATAGAATCAATATTTTCAATAGCAAAGCAATTAACTAAAATTAGAATAATCCATTCCCAGAGCCAAATCTGACATAAATAAATAAAATAAAACCTGGACTTTACCTTTAATAAGGAGCGATGATGGCAGAAGACGAGCAAAGGAGTTATTGTTTAGAGGGGGTCGCCTTCCATTAATACATCAGGTAACTCCAATTCTGATGATCAATGTCTTTTTTGGCCCTTCCCAAAGATTTACTAGAACTCGATTTAGCAAAGAACTTGTCCAATATTGTCTGTTTCTGTCTGTTATAATATTGGATTTTCAAAACAACAGTTTTGTCAGAGGTGCTCAATCAGAGAACGAAGTAACCTTAATAGGTTAGTTCTATGGATATGATAACCCACTCTGAGAGCACCACTTTTAGCTCACTTGTTCCCTTCATAGGAGAAATATCCTGTAGTATATCAGTCTGATCCCACTCACTAGAGTGACCCAGCCCCAAAATACCAGGCAATTCTACCCTGAACACGAAAAACAGCAAACCCCAGACGTACGTTTCGGCCTCTGTGGGCCTCGTCAGTGAGGTGCAGCTGAGCTCCCTAAGGCACAGTGAGCAAGGGGTCCATTTCTGGAGTCCCCTATACCTCTTTTTGTTTTTGTTTAATATTGGATTTTGAAAGAATATAAGAAAAAAAAATGTGCCTAATAAAGTTGACTAATATTGGATCTGACGAATACAGTGGCTGATGAAGATGGAGGTATCACTATATTTACTTTTATGGATTTTATTTGAAGTGCTTATAAGCTCTGTATTTACTGCCTATAATCAAACATAAAGTCCCTGTATAGGTATGATCACTGCAGTGTATACAGACACACCATCTGTAGGGCTGGATGTGTAGTGCCCTAGCCGATCAGGGACCATGTCTCAGCAGTATATTGTTGAATGTTGCTGAGAGATGGTCACTGATTGGTTAGAATACACAGCATATCAACTACAACAGAGTCTGCATCTTCATGAGCTGCAGAGGGCAGATCCAAGCAGGTAATATTTGTTTTATTTTAGGCAGTAACAACAGAGCTTTTAAGCACTTCTTAATAAAATAAAGCACAACTGTATTATATACCTAGTAACATCCAGAAACCTTCCATAACCCTTTAAGAGGCAGTTGCAACCGACCATTGCAAAGTAAGACAGTAAGAAATAGAAGAAAGGGAGGGAAAAACAGGTAGTGATGGGAGGGAGGAAAGAGACAATATCCCAGATTCACTAATGAGGCTGAAGTTGTTTTTTCTGGGGTAACAGAAACATAGAAACTACAAAATCAGTCAGATTTCTGGCCTACTTTTTGCTACTAGCAATGGCCTGCTCATTTGCTTATTTAGGCTTGCTGTATTATTATTTTTTTCTGAAAACATTAGTCTATTATCTTTATCTATTACTTTAAATAGGTCATAGCATTGCCCATTTAACCTAGCTTCCATTATTAGTTATTAACCTATTTTTTACTTAGTTATTTTGTTTGAACAATTCTTCCCACTTCTGAGTCCTTATCATGAAATGAAACTAACAAAAAAGTAGATCACATATATAGTTGTGAGCGTACGAGTTGTTGCTAACGCTTGCGGGCGAAGCGAGGGCTGTGGGCTAGGGCTGCGGGCTAGGGCCTCAGTTGCTGACCCTCGCAAAATTTACGTTCAAACGCAAACAACCACAAAACAACCGCGACCACGCAAACAACACGACACACCAACTACGACCCTCGCAAACTTTACCTCGCAACGCAAACAACATACGAGACACGTTACCACACATTACGACCTCGCAACAATCGGACGCAACTCGCGAACATTACAAAATTCAAAACACAATAAATACACACAGCACATACATAAAACGCTTACATACAGCAAGAGGGAGCATCCAGGACCTCAAAAAAAATAACTTACACCTCCATTTAACTAAAAATTAAAGAGTTTAGACACTAAAAAATTCGCTAAGCAAGAGAAAAAATGGCCGCCGAACAAAACGAAAACGAGGCTACAAACGCAAACACCATACAAGACACGTTAGCACACATTACGACCTCGTAAAAATCGTCCGCAACCCGCGAACATGAAAAAATTAAAAACACAATAAATACACACAACACATACATAAAAAGCTTACCTACAGCAAGAGGAGCATCCAGGACCTCAAAAATGCAACTTACACCTTCATTTCACTCAAAATAAAAGACTTTAGACACTAAAAAATTTGCTAAGCGACAGAAAAAATGGCTGCAGAACAAAACGAAAATGAAACTACAGCACTCTAAACACGCAAAACACCACAAGAAACTCGCAAAACACCACAAAAGACCTACGGATATTCCGCTAAGACGCATACCACACATTGCCCGACATTTTACGACAATGCGGAAGTACACAACAAGCACACAGTTAAAACTTGAATTACGCCACTAGCATTAATACTAATGGGCCACTGTTAGAGTGTTTCATGTTAAACATATTTCAGTTCACCATTTTGTTTTGCGTTGTTCAGTTATTTCCTACTCTCTGTGACCTCATGGACCGTAACACACAATGACATCTTCATGTCCATGGCCATGCTGATCTACTTGGTACTCATGTGGGCCTCAGCATGCAGCTCCTGGTATTCCTAGGTGGTCTGCCATCCAAGCACTGACACAGGCCCAACCCTGCTCTGCTTCAGGGTGGTGTGACCTCTTGGTTCACTGAACCCAGGTGACAGCGGTGAAAGCACCAAATCCTAACCACTGGACCACCAGGGAACCCATGATTCACCATTAATTAAGATTAAAACATATTCACAAATTCAAACAGCAACAATGCTTTAGCCAGAAAATACAATGTAAAAACAACTTACCTCAGGAATGTCCAATGCTGCACTCCTCCCTTCTTTTTTCATTGTCCTGAGCACTACTAAAAGGAAGACAAACATTTTAACAGGGATAACATTAATTATTAATGTCTCATAACCTGGAATATAACCTGACATCTTCAAAGTGAGGGTGCTCCAGGTTACACACACAGATTAATTAATGCTATCTTAGTTGAAATGTTTGTTTTCTTTTCAGTGGTGCTCAGGACAATGAGAGATGTGGGGTACAGCAGCAGCCATTAATGAAGTAAGCTGTTCTTAAAGTATATGTCCTGACTTAAAGGCATATCCAAGTGAGCTGGATTAATACATTTCTGCACTACTTAGGCAAAAAGCATCCTTTATGTATACAGCACATCTCATAAAACATGTTATTTTTATTAATATCTAAAATTATCTCTAATGATTATGTTGACTCCTCCAGGGGGTGTCTACACAGGCACCTGACCCCCCCCCCCCCCCCCCCCCTAATCAGCATGCAGCTTCAGTGGAGCAATATTAAGCCACTATTTACCTGTTGTTGCTTGCTCAGCCAATCTCCTTGCAGTTTCCTCTCTGGGCTGTGCTGCTACCATAGCGCCTAACATAGTGATACACTACATATGCCCGGCTGCTTTGCACCACAAACAGGAACCCAGAATTAATTCAAAAGTTTCAGCTAACCTGATTGGCCAAAACAAATCATTATAAATGTGATGCTAATTTAGCCTGGGTTTGTCAGAAATTACCAGAGATTTTGCTGACTTTAATTTAAGTGTTTATATGTTTATTTTGGGATTTTTTTATGCAAAAAATGGGACCTAGCCTATTATGTGCGAAGCGCGCTGTCGACTTCCTGATGTAGCTGTCTCTAAGTGGGCGGTAAGGGGTTTTAGGGTTAGGTTTACAGGGTTAGGGTTAGGAAGTTACTTTTAGGGGATTAGGGTTAGGGGGTTAGGGTTAGGAAGTTACTTTTAGGGGGTTAGGCTAAGAAGGTTAGGAGGTTAGGGTTGGCAAGGGGTGTAGGGGTTTAGGGTGCCTAGGGTTACGGGGTTAGATTTAGGGCTGGTAAGTGGTGTAGGGGCTTAGGGAGTACATCGGGAGGCAAGCGCAAGCGCGGCCGGCACCAGAAGGCTTCCTGTGCCGTGCGTGCACATAACAGGATAGATAAAAAAAAAAGTTTGCATACACTACTAATTCTCCTCTATCAGATGCATTCATAATCCAGCAAATTTACATATCCCTTTAAGCTTTGCGGCACTTTTCATGTAATTAATTTCAACATCTTTTTATTCACAAATCCAGAATAATATCAATGGACAGTTCAGTGTGTATTACACCTAAACATATTACATTATAAGCCAGTCGGCTTCATTATATCAGGGGTACTAGGGTATGTTTCTCATTTTGTGACAGTCTATCGAGAGAATGGTTAATAATAGACTGTGATGAGATGGTGACGCGCAGAACTCCTACTCGTGCACGCGCGCCTTGAGAAGATCCCACACTCCCGCCTTCTCATACCATTGGCTCGGCGCCTAAAACAGTCCCACCCCGTGCGTTTCCATTGGCTGAGCTCCGAAATCCTTAACCCACCCTCTGAACGGAATATACACACCCTGCACATGGGGAGGGGGCGTGGTCGCAAACTTCGAACCACGTGACAGCATCTGGCTGCAGAACAGAGGAGGAGAGAGAAGCAGAAGTGCGGGGAGCTCGTAGTGAGAGGACATACAGAGGGACTGCTATATAAACAGGTACTGGGTCTGGGGATAATATGGTGTGGGCGTGCACACTCACTCACCTGTCATTATGGGCGTGCACTGGCACTCACACCTACCTGGCATTATGGGCATGCACTGGCACTCACACCTACCTGGCATTATGGGCATGCACTGGCACTCACACCTACCTGGCATTATGGGTATGCACTGGCACTCACACCTACCTGGCATTGTAGGCATGCACTAGCACTCCAACTTACCTGTCATTATGGGCATGCACTGGCACTCACACCTACCTGGCATTGTAGGCATGCACTAGCACTCCAACTTACCTGTCATTATGGGCATGCACTGACACTCACGCCTACCTGGCATTATGGGCATGCACTGGCACTCACGCCTACCTGGCATTATGGGCAGGCACTGGCACTCACACCTACCTGGCATTATAGGCATGCACTGGCACTCACACCTACCTGGCATTATAGGCATGCACTAGCACTCCAACTTACCTGTCATTATGGGCATGCACTGGCACTCACGCCTACCTGTCATTATGGGCATGCACTGGCACTCACGCCTACCTGTCATTATGGGCATGCACTGGCACTCACGCCTACCTGTCATTATGGGCATGCACTGGCACTCACGCCTACCTGTCATTATGGGCATGCACTGGCACTCACGCCTACCTGTCATTATGGGCATGCACTAGCACTCACACCTACCTGTCATTATGGGCATGCAGTGACACTTGCCTGCACAGTATGAAAATACATGGAGACCTACCTGTCATAAACTACATGTACTGACAGTGACACTTACCTGCACAGTATAAATATACATATATACATACCTGTCATTCTTGCATACACTGACAGTGACACTTGCCTGCACAGTATAAATATACCTACCTGTCATTAACTATATTCACTGACACTGTCACCTACCAGACCTGTGTGTACACTGACACTTACCTATCATTATGCACATGCACGGACACATAACTTGTATTTACTTGCCGTGTCAGGCACTTACCTCTCATTATAAATTAACAGTACTTATTATACTCGCACCTATTTATCATAACCTAGGGGCACTGACAGTCACAACTACCTGTCATTACCTACATGCACTGACAGTGATGCTTACCTAATGTATACAATTTGTGACCCCTACCTATTATTATGCATGTACTTTTTATATATGCATAATGTCACCTACCTACAATTATGCATGGACCTTCACATCTAAATAGTTACCGTAATATAAATGGACAGTAACCGTTTTCTACAATAACATATACAATATAACATATCTACATGTACTTAAAGGGGGAACCTTTAGTGATACTTTAGTGACATTCCCGAAAGATAGTGTAAAAAGAATACAATGGTTAAAATTGTCAATGAGACTTATTGAGCAATATGTATATGGATAAACAGTGACTTCTGCCTAACAGAATGCTTGTGGGTTGACGCGGACACTATCCTCCTGTATTGACAGTGATACCTGTGACATATTTATATGCCATAACCAGTGTGATCATGCATAAACAGTGATATCTATACATCAGCATACATGGACACTTGGAGACCCTCTATTTACACTATAAAATCACAGGTGTATCACATACAATAGTTGTCGTAATTGTGAGTTTGTTGCTAACGCTATTTTCAAAGTCACGGGTTGCGCAATGAGCGCCAAAGGCAGAGGCCCGACAGTTACTAGTTTGACAGGGGCTGCAATGAGCGCAGACGGCAGTCATCACGAGGCCCGTAACGTAGAGGGGAGGAGAGGCTCCAAACGGCTTACGAGTTACAGGCTTCGGGTTTAACAGCAGCCATTTCTTTTAAGCCCGTAACTCCGAAGCCATTTGGAGGCTGGCTGCCAAAAGATGCCAATTAATTAGCTTACAACCTCACACACAGCACAGGGGCAGATGCAGTGAGGTTGCAAGCTAATTTGCTATGTAATTGGCGTTTTAGGGAGGTCTCAAAACAGCAAAGTGAGGGGAAAAATGGCTGCCGTCATTTTTTTTTTAAGCCCGTAAATCGGTAAACACATTTTGGGCTTTGGGAAAATGATCAATTTACCAAGCCCGCAAATGGTTTCACACCCGTAAATGCAAACAGTAGCACAGAGGAGGGAGGTAAAGAGCCATTGGGGGGGGGGGGGGAGAGAGGCTCGCAATGAGCGCCAAAGGCACTCATCGCAAGTCCTGGAAAGTAGAGGGAAGACATGTCTGCACTAAAAGTGGCATATATTCCTGATTATTCACATGAACTACCTGTAATTGTCATTGACACCTACTTATCATATACATATTCCATCTAATAATACCTATTATTAGTTAGATGCATGAATATTGACACCCCGTCATTTTATATATGCACAGACTGTTACCTTTAACACTAATTATATTAATTGAATGTGATGCATATGCACAGTATAAATATACACTGGCATCTACCTGATTTGTCTGCAAACATTGGCAGTGACGCCTGCAAAGCATTATGCACATTCTTATAGCTAGTATTATATACGTGTGCCAGCACTCATATTTCATGCACGCAATGACATATGTACTCTGACACCTACCGGGTATTCATTTTTATATACATGTATTGTCAGTGATACCTGTCTAGAAATATGTACACACACTAAGCGTGACTTGCATAGCATTGCAGATGTGCATTGACACCTACCTGCTATGGCAGTGTCCACTATCTCTTGCATTACATTCATCCACTGAAATATATATTCTCTCTCTTGCACTGGAATTATTTCGTAAAATAATAATCCGCTATGTGCTAAGCTTTGGGAAGGCTTCTGTGCATATAGAGCAGGGTCACGGTGCTTGTGTTTGCTGCTCTATCAGCGTGTACTGTAACTGTGCCCATAATCTCCAGTAACTTGCGCACACACTGGCTATTTGTGCATTCTGCAACTCTTTTATGTACAAGCCAAGTGCCTGCAAATGAAGTCCGGCCAATTTCTATGTTTGCAACAGGAAAACTAGTTTTTCTGATTAAAAAGCGATAAAGTAAAGGTGATATCTGTATTGGCTGTGTTTGGTATCCATGAAGCCATTTAGATTTTTAGTCCTTTTATTGGGTGTTTTTTGTATCAGAAATGTTTTTCTAAATGTATACATTTAATATCTTCCTAACAAAAAAACAATTGTGTAGAAATACAGTAATGGGTCAAATGATATACAGGCAAATGACTTGTCCACAGCATGCTAAATTACATTCAAGTTGCTGATCCTTTTAAACATTTTTATTCACTAGAAGTAATTGTGCAGGCAGGTTCCCTGGTGGTCCAGTGGTTAGGATTCTGTGTTTTCACTTCTGCCACCTGGGTCCAACTTCAGGTGGGGAACCAAGAGGTTACACCACCCTGAAGCCATGTAGGGTCGGGCCTGGTCCGTACTTGGATGGGAGACCACCTAGGAATACCAGGAGCTTTATGCTGTGGCCCACTGGAGAAGGTACTGGCAACTCACTCCAATATCTCTGCCATGAATACCAAGTGGATCAGCATGTTGTGTTGCTGTCCATTCCATTAGGTCACAGAGTTGGACACAACTGAGCGACACAAAATAATTGGGCAGGATTGGATTAACTAGGTGTACTTCAGGAGTTTTTCAGGTTTTAAAATGAGAAGAGGACTAGAGAAGAGAGAGAGAGATGGATCATGTTTAGAGATTAAGAGACATGGAAAAAAAAAATTCTTTGTATCAGAAGGTATTTGATAATGTTTCACAGTGCGCTTTGATTTTCAAATAAAGGTCTCAGAGCACAAAAACACATTCAGGTGTTTAACTGCTCCTGGGTGCTTGCCCTCTGCCAGCCATTGAGCTCCTATATACTGTATTAAATTCAGGAGAAAATTATATTTCAGAAAATATGTAATGTACAAGATCATGCATTTATGTTGAATTGTGGAAGATATAGGGGTAATGTACCAAAGCATTACTTTATATAATAGGTTGAACATCCTTCCAATGTGCACTATAGCCTGGGGCACATCCAAGATATATCTTGGATATTTATTAAAGGTATACAGAAGTTTCTTGGATTATGCATCTGATAGAGGAGAATCTGTAGTGTATGCATTTTTTTTTTTTGAATGCATGAAAAATAAACAAAATAAACCTCAATAAACTTACCCTAAAGTTTGTAAACGTTTTCTGGCCATTGATTTTGAGACTGCCCCTGATAATGCAAGCTAACTTGGCAAAAGATAATTCCTAATTCGTTGTGGCCAATCACAGGCAGCTACAACATTAAATAACATAAATGTATGTGTATAGAATGACTCCATGTAATGTGTGTTCCTGATATAAGCAGATTAGAAAAAGGTAAACACAGGGAAACTTCCATATACCTTGAAACCAAAGTTTTTGGTAGGCAGACTAAATTGGGGTATTGCGTACTGTCTGTCTGCTGTTTTAAAATGTTATTCTAAGTCTGATTATAAATGTATATTTTCTCATAAAGGTTTCCAAAGAATTCCAGGAAAGTGCTAAGACGTCTAGAAATGTGCTTTTAATATGATCCTGGTCATGAATCTGATTTTGGGAAAGCCTGGCCTGCTACCTCTGACCTTGTCACTAATATATATAGTGGTGCCTCGGGCATTAACAAATAGAGTAATTTGTGCCATGTCAAAATCTCTGTATTTGCACCGTTGGCTATTATATATGAGAATAAAGGTGCTCTTATTAGAGTTTGTAAGTGCTGCATAACTGCTTTTATTTATGTTTCTCTCTCGCTCTCCCTCTATCTATGCTGATTACTTGTATTTGGATCCGGGGTTTCAGCTGTTGATTAACCACATTACCTTGTTATGTAGAGCTATGCTTTATTTAGAGCAGAGACATTTGCATATTTGGACTGTAATTGGTCTATGTTTTTATTATAATTATGAAATGATTTTAGTTATCTGTAATAGATGATTCCAGTTCATTATATCGCACTAGTCGTTTCCCTGTCATAAATGACAGAATAATATATATATATATATATATATATATATATATATATATATATATATATATATATATATATATATATATATATATATAAATATATATATAAATATATATATAAATATATATATATATAAATATTATTATTTTTTTTTTATTATCTTTTTCCCCCCTCTGCCTCTCCTGTGTCTTTCCTCCACCTTTCCCCCTCTGACTCTTTCCTCTCCCCCATGTATCTTCCTACTACTCATTCCACTGTATCTCTTCCCCCTCCAGTGTGTTTTTTCCCCCATCTCTTCCCCATCTGTCCCGTGTGTCTCTCCCCACCCTCACCGGTGTCTCTTTGACCTCCCCCTCCTCCCAAAGATGTGGCTAAAGCCACGCATGGGGCGTGCGCGTGGCTTATGCTGCGCTCTGCGCATACGGCAACATTATGGAGCGTTACACACTTATATTAGTGATAGATGTGTGTGGGGCGTTGCACACCTTATTATACAATACAGATGCATATACACTTTTTAACCTTTTGTTAAAATCAAAAGTGAGGAGTCTGCTTTTTTTTTTTTTTTTTTTTTTGCTTTATTACCTTAAAGTCATAAAAAATAACCCAGTTGTTGCTGAAATGAAAAGCTTACATATACATTTAATTGCCTTAGTTGAAAGGTATTTTAAGAATAAAATATATAGGAATATAACATTTAAATATAGTTTACCTCATTAATGGTGCTGCTGTACTCCCTGTCTTTTTGTCCTGAACACTACAGAAAAGAAAAACTAAAGATTTCAATTATTGGAGATGAGATCTAAAAAGGTTGAACTTGATGGACTAAAAGTATGTTTCAACCTCAATTACAATGTAACTGAGATAACATTAATTAGACAAGGTGGGTAATCTGGAGCACGTTCACTTTGGGTTTATGGGCTTAGCTATAGCTCCCTTATCCTGCAGAGCATGCCCCAGGTTACCCACTCTGCCTAATTAATGGTATCTCAGTTGAAATGTTTGTTTTCTTTTCAGCGTGATCAGGACAGAAAGGGGTATATTGGCAGCCATTAATCAGGCAAACTGGTTTTAAATGATATGTTCTGGTTAAATCTTTGCTGCTGTTTTGCACATGCATTGTTAATGATAATATGGTGATCTAATACATAGATGTAACATGAAAAGCTCTTGCACTTGAAGTAGGCAAACAATAAGAAAACCCACACTGAAACATTGCCAGTTGTCTGATAAGGGAAAAGAATGTTGGCAATCCCAATACTTCCTGGATCTGCACCCCTCTTATTGTAGCTATCCAGCATAACCTTGTATGTCTCTTTTTTTTTATTTTCATTTAAAAAAAAAAAACAATTTTTAAAGTTATTTATTGAATCTGTTTCATAACCTCCGTTGGGAGCAAGTGCCAAAACGAATGTAATTTTAAGGTGACATATTTTTCTTCAATGGATGGATGGTCACTTGTCAGATGAAGTGCACCTGACAGCCTTATACTGACCCTGGTTGTATTTGTATAAGGTAATAAACTGATTTTCTTCAGAAGGGATATTAATCTTCCTTAGCTTAGTTTTGTTGCCCTTCTCGGTACATTATTCAGTTCGACAACGTCCTTTCTTAAGTGGTGCCCAAAATTGTACCCCTATTCTAAGTGAGGGCATAACAAGGATGTATATAGTGACAGAATTATATGTGCTTCCCCTCTTAATACATGCTGATATTTTATTTGCTTTTGCAGCTGCTGCCTGGCATAGTGCTTCCCCTCTTAAAGGTATATGGAAGGTTCCCTGTTTGTAATATTAAAGTAAACTACCGAAGTGTGTGTTAAAACGATGTTTAAATGTTCAATTTACAAATGTTTAAAAGCTTCATCTTCACTTACTCAAATCTTCCAAACAGTTTCTGCAAAGGTCTGGCCCCACTGGTCATGCACACAATATTTCTATTGGTACTAGATGTACTAGCCACTTCCAGACTGTTTCTCATCAGCATTTTTGTTAAACTCAGCTGAAACAATTTGTTCGTGGCTATTACCAATAGAAATGCTGTATTCATGAGCTGTGGGGGCAGACCTTTCCAGGGACTGTCTGGAAGATTTGAGTAAGTGAAAACAGAGCTTTTAAGCACTTGTTAATAAAATAAACTACTGAGATGTTTGAATATGCAAACAAACACTATGTTTTAATATTAAAAACATGGAAATGCCCACGTACTTTTTATTTTATTTTAAGAATGCTAAGATTTTACCGGGTTCCCTGGTGGTCCAGTGGTTAGGTGCTGCTGCCACCTGGGTTCGATTTCATTCAGGGCACCAAGAGGACACACCACTTACCTTAGCAGCTGCCTGGCATATTCTTTGTCAGCTGCTACTCTCAGGTGCCTTGCAGTCTGGCTGATGTAGGTGTTTCTTACTTCTAGTAATATAATGATACAATAACAGGAAAAGAGAAAATATGCCACCAATCGGCTCTATAGGGCATGAACCTGAGGGCATTCTCTCCACTCTGCGCCATGTAATGATTCTTCTGGTAGGCTTTGTTATTATTATAAAGAATGTGTCATTTGTTTTTACCCGGTGTCACCTTTGTGAATAATCACGGTTTGTATTTCTCCATGGAGACTAATATTCCACAAGGTAATTCTGTGATAATGTGCACAGCTGTACGCCGAGTCTTTGGTTGTGATTTCCAAAGGAAATCCTATTGTTTAGGTCCGACTCATAGAATAAATGTTTCACCCACAATGCACGGGGCCGAGAGGAAACACATGGTAATAGACTTGCAAATCACCTATTATATGTGGTGTGAGCATAATTCCTTACATGTTTCTTATTGTGTGAGGGGAGAGAGGGAACTTCCAGTGATGTGTGAGTGTTCATGCAAAATACCACCAGTCAATGTACGTAGAGCCTTATGTTTTCTATATGGTATTTAAATAGTCCTGCAGCTGTGCCGACTCTCTGTGACCATATGGATGGAGCACCACAGGCACATATATTTGTGGTTCTGGTTGTTCTTATCCATATGGTTTTCTTAGCAAAGATACTGGAATGGACTGTGATTTGTCTGACCTATCTGCTATGATCTGCCTATTTTGGGGGACCCTACATGGTGTTGCTCGCAGCTTCATTGAAGTGCACTAGCCCCTTCACCACGAAAAGGTAGCAATCCAGAAGGGGATATTTAAATGAAGTAAACCTTAAGGACCATTGTGGTCATGTTTTTCAAATGTACTATTTTGAAGAACTACACTTAAAAGTGTGCAACATGTTTATATAACGTGAAATGTAATTTTATAATTGTATTATCTTTATATGATCCCAATTTCTTTGCAGCAAATCACCTTCCTGAGGTAAGAAAAACCTTTATATTCCCAAGAAGTCTCTGTCTTCAGAATGCAAATCTGGCAGTAAGATCTACCAGTGCATTCAACAGGACTTTATGGAAACTCATTGGTTCAAAAGGCTACAACCACCTGAGAAAGTAACAGCAGTAGGCGAGAAAGCAAAATGGATCCCTGCAGTAAAGAACAGTTTCATATAATTGTTGCAAAATTAAAGCATTTTTTTTTTTACACTTTCTAAAAACATTCTGCTTGTTATGTTTGGCGTTTTTTTTCTTTTTTCGATACAGATAAAAAAAAAAAATGTGACCATTTTAAAGAATGTGTCTGTATATGCACAGGGCTTAGTTAATAACATGTTGTCCCCTTCTTCTTGTGCCTTCAATCTTTCCCAGCATTAGAGTCTTTTCTAGGGAGTCCTGCCGTCTCATGATATGGCCAAAATATTTGAGTTTCAGCCTCATGATCATACCTTCTAGTTAAGTTTGTCTTGATTTCTTGTAGTATTGATTTATTGGATCTTCTCTCAGTCCAAAGGGACTCTAAGCAGTTTTTGCAAACACCACAATTCAAAGGCGTCAATTCTACAGCGCTCAGACTTCTTTATGGTCCAGCTTTCACATCCGTATGTTACTACTAAGAATACCATAGTTTGAACTATGCAGCACTTTGTTAATGATAGTTTAATATCTTTACTTTTTACAAGCTTGCCATAGCTTTCCTCCCCAGAAGCAAACGTCTTTTAATTTCATGACTACAGCTTTTGTGTCCTGGGAAATAAAATAAGGAAATTCACTGTACTATGGTACTGTTCAATGATTTTTGGATTAGATTCTATCAAAGGCATTTTTTTTAACTGAATCTATAGAAGTAGGAATCCAATATTCTGCACCTGGAATGAATATGTGTAAATATGAAATGTGTATGTCGGGGGGCTCGCTGTGTTTGTGTCGCAGTGTAATCTCCACATTACACATATGTTCCTGTGAAGCCAATTTTGAAACGACATTGGTAAACATCTTAAAGGAAATCTAGCACCTTAAAGGGACATGGATGGTTTCTGAATTTCCCTAGGAATATAATATACCTATCTATTTATTTAATTTTATGTACTTTATTTTGTTAAAAAGAGCTTAAATTATCTTTTTTTTTCTGCCTAAAATCATAGAATTTCCACCTTTTTTGGGCCTGCTCTTTGTAGATAATGCAGCTCATGAATACACAGTGTGAAGTGCAGTGTTTCAAATAAGCCTGTCAGTGACCTCTAAAGTAGCATGTTGCAGAATGATACCACTTTTGGTTACCATGAGACGGTGCAACCCCTGTACTTAGAAGTATACTGTCTTCATGAGCTGAGGAGGAGAGAAAACAATTAGGAACTAAAACTTGGAAAAAAAAACAGAGCCTTTAAAGGTATATCTAAGTTTTCCTGTTTTTATCTTTTCTAAATCATGCTGCTTATATCAGACACACACATTACATTGAGCCATTCTATATACATCCAGATTTATTTTATTTAAAAATAACTTTTTTTTCCACACCCCCAGAGCAGCTTACATAGGCACAGTGTACCTACCAATAGAAACACTGCATTTGGGTACTGGTTTTAACCCTTTAGATTTCTGCATTGAGCTGCTGTGTGTTAGTCCAGATCAGTGTCTGGCTCCTCGTGCTTCCTTTTTTTTTATTTTTAGGGGGACTACACATCTCATGATTCCTTCCTAAACACGCTACCATCACTCATTGTTGCAATTTATTAAATTAGCAGCCTGTGATTGGCCAAAACAAATTATGAATTTTATGCTAATTTTAGCAGAGATATCCAGGGCTGTTAACTAGCAGAAGCAACTGCTTGCAAACTTAGGAGATTTAGCAAACATCAGCTTGAGTTTGTTAATGTTTATTTTGGTATTTTTTTCATACACTACTGATTCTCCTCTATCAGATGCATTCATAATCCAGGAAATTTAGGTATACCTTTAAGCACTTCTTAATCAAATAAAGTATATAAAAAAAGTAGGTATATTCTATTGCTAGTGTAATGCCGAAACCTTCCATGTCCCTTTTAATACTAAGTTTTTATGTAAGGCAAATGTATTCTTCCATCTCTTCTCTCCAGAACAGTGTGTAGATGGCAAATATCCACAAATAACTAGTATATTTGGTCTTATTGACGTTCCAGTGGTTGACAATATCTTAATGATCAATCAAATTCAATAGATGGCAAATATAAAATGGGGTTCGTTGTTATATAGTGCAGGCTTTGATTAATCCGAACTCTTAGGGCTATGTTCACTAAGGTAAGAACTTCCTCCATAGTGTGACTATTGACTAAACTGTGAAAGAGAATTGTCTAAAGAGGCTCAATGGAATATCATAGGAATTGACATCTTAAACATATCATTGCAACAATCCTCATTGGACTAAGGCATACAAACGGCAAACTCTTTTTTTTTTTCTTGAGTTTTTCATATCATTTTCACTCCTTCAGCAGTAAAATGTGAAACTTCTCCAATCTTCCCCAAAACACAGTTGTCCTATCTCTATTCTCTCCATGCAGTGACTGTGTGATAATGGCATCTACTGAAACATTACTTATCCGGATCTGCCCCCCGCGTGGAGTTTCATCATTCTGCAGATATTTTTCAAGAGTTTTATTTTCTCTCCTACAATTCTGCATGAAGTAAACACAGCAAAGTTGCTATAGGAACCTGTGGCTATGGAGGCAGAATATTGTTGGAAACATATCCCCCACTTATAGTGAAGTGTTTGTGGTTTCAAAACATCTGCGTTTTAAAGGGGTAGATTCATGTTTTATGTTATATCTTGAAATACTGTTTTATTTGTTGCATCTGAAAGAGGTATTTGATAATATACCATTGGGTGTTTTTCTTTTTTCAAATTTGCCGTCAAAGCATAAAAAAACGAATCAAATGCATGCCCCTGTCAGTAGCAATAATATAGACATGAGTCATACGTGTCTGTCAATGAAACCTACAGATCAATGTATACCCTGTGAACTTCCTGCTAGTTTCAATTAAGGTTAATTAGGTTTTACTTCATATTTTTTAGCACAACTTTCAGGCATTTTAAAGAATGTGCTGAAACATTACCAAACAACTGGCACTTGTTCTTTTAACCTTTTTTCTTTCTTTTGTCGTTCTCACCCTTATTTTTTTCTGTCTGTCTTCAGGTATCTATTTCGTCCCTCATATTTCTCTTACACAGCCTTCATCTTCCTTTTTCATCCCCTAATCCTTTCATCTTAATTATTTGTTTCATAATATTTTCTGTATCTTTCCTTCACCCTACTCCTAAGTTTCTCTCCTCCCCTGACCACCTCTTTTTTGTTTTCTTTCCATCCCCCTAGTCCTCCCCTGACTCTAATACTCTGTCTCTCTCTGTCTCTGTCTCTCTCTGCCTGTCTCTCTCTGTGTCTCTGTCTCTCTCTCTCTCTCTCGGGCGCGTGCCCCTGACACTCCCCCTCTCTCGCTCGTGTCTCTGACACTCCCCATCTCTTTTTTTTTTTTCTTTCTTCCTTTCTTTCTCCCTTTCTTTCTCCCTCTCTCGTCCCTTCCGACTCTGTCTCTCTTTCTCCCTTCCTTGCCCCCCTCCTGACTTTCTAACCCCTTTCTCCTGTCCTTCCCAACTGATATCCCTCCCATCATGCTCTATTCTTTTGGTACCTGTGCATATTCTCTATTTTTTGTTGTCTGAAAGAAAATCATGAACTTTGTAACCCATTTGTGATGTATAAAAATAATTGTGTACCTTCAACTGACACAGTTTTTCCTTTGAACACTTTTTGGCAACATGATGGCATTATCCTAGTTAAACTATGTGGGCGGCCTCAGGATACAAACATTGAGAGTGTGGAGCGTGCCAAAAGCACACGCTATTATTACTTCACCTTTTTAAAGTGACAGTCTACATTTTTGTTTTGTTTTATTCATTGATTTTTTGTTGTTGTTTTTGTTCATGAAAAGTACATGATATTACCACTGTAGTAATCTCATATAATAGTTGTCAAACTACGAATCCTCATCACACTTGCGAGCCTCGCATAGCGAGGAAGCTGTTGCAGCATAGAAGTCTTCAGAGCTCGGAGCACTTAGGCGATGAGCGCCCGTGAGCCTTGCAAAGCGAGGCGAGCAGTTGAGGTATATAAACACGCGAGACTTGGGCCCAATGAGCGCCAAAGGCACTCCTGCGAGCCTCGCAAAGCGAGGCGAGCCGTTGAGGCATTAAAAAATGCAGGACTTAGCCTCCAAGCAGTTAGGAAACGCGGGTTTGCCTTAGGCTGCAAGCAGTTGAGGAACGCAGAATCAGAAAAAAAAATAGCAAGTTAATTGCTGAACCGCGCAAATAGAAAAATACAAAAAAGGCACACAGGACGTCTGGGAGTGAGGTTCCATGCGAATTTGCTTAGTTTCGGCACTCGAAAATCGTCTAATTAAGGAAAAAAAAAATGTTGGGCGAAAAAAAAAAAAAAAATGAAAACAAGGTTACACGACCCTGAACCCGCGCAAAACACAGCGAGACACGTACCACTTACACAGGAACGCACAAGGTACAAAGTACACTATTAGAAAGGACGGAACCTGCTCCCGAGACGCATAACACATAGAGAATCGCCTCCATTTTACACTAACTTGCAACTAATAAAATTACGAATCTAAAGTGGCTCTTTACATAGCTAAACAAACGGTTTGCCCTTGCGCACGCAGCCTATTTATACTGCACACTTGGCACATTGCTGACACTTTCTCATCAGGGCAGCAACAGTCCAAATGTACATTGTATGCTGCAGGAAAAACAAGAGATTGTTAGCTCTTCAGGATATTGATTGCTGGATATATTAATTACAAATAGGTAAAGTATATTAATTTATTAAGTAATTAATTCTTAAAAAAAAAAAAAAAAAAAAAATATAGTGTATATATGCTAAATAGCATATTTTACACTGCCGTTACTTTATGAATACATTAGCACCTCGTAATAAATTTGTTCATTCAGAATTATGAACGTACATTAATTTAATAAGTATTAATTTGTAATAAAAAATTAATTATACTTTACACTGCACTAAAAATGTTTTATTAATATACTGCAGTGTGTGTGTGTGTATATAAAGTCTACACACCCCTGTTAAAATGTCAGGTTTCTGTGTTGTAAAAAAATGAGACAAAGATAAATCATATCAGAACTATTTCCACCTTTTAATGTGACCTATAAACTGTACAACTCAATTGAAAAACAAACTGAAATCTTTTAGGTAGAGGGAAGAAAAAATATAAAAATAAAATAATATGGTTGCATAAGTATGCACACCCTTAAACTAATACTTTGTTGAAGCACCTTTTGATTTTATTACAGCACTCAGTCTTTTGGGGTATGAGTCTATCAGCATGGCACATTTTGACTTGGCAAGATTTGCCCACTCTTCTTTGCAAAAACACTCCAAATCTGTCAGATTCCGAGGGCATCTCCTATGCACAGCCCTCTTCAGATCACCCCACAGATTTTCAATCGGATTCAGGTCTGGGCTCTGGCTGGGCCATTCCAAAACTTTAATCTTCTTCTGGTGAAGCCATTCCTTTGTTGATTTGGATGTATGCTTTGGGTCGTTGTCATGCTGAAAGATGAAGTTCCTCTTCATGTTCAGCTTTCTAGCAGAAGCCTGAAGGTTTTGTGCCAATATTTACCGGTATTTGGAACTGTTCATAATTCCCTCTTTCTTAACTAAGGCCCCAGTTCCAGCTGAAGAAAAACAGCCCCAAAGCATGATGCTGCCACCACCATGCTTCATTGTGGGTATGGTGTTCTCTTGGTGATGTGCAGTGTTGTTTTTGCGCTAAACAAATCTTTTGGAATTATGGCCAAAAAGTTCAACCAGTTCCATGGTATATCTAATGCCTTGGAAACTCTTTTGCACCCTTCTCCTGACTGATACCTTTTAACAATGAGATTCCTCTGATGCTTTGGAAGCTCTCTGTGGATTATGGCTTTTGCTGTGCGATGCGACTAAGAACATTTCAGGAAAGACCAACTAGAGCAGCTGAACTTTATTTGGGGTTAATCAGAGGCACTTTAAATGATGGCAGGTGTATGCTGACTCCTATTTAACACAATTTGGAATGTGATTGCTTAATTCTGAACACTGCTACATCCCCAGTTATAAGAGGGTGTGCAAACTTATGCAACCACATTATTTTTATTTTTTATTTTTCTTCCCTCCACCTTTTAGGTTTTCAGTTTGTTTTTCAATTGAGTTGTACCGTTTTTTAGGTCACATTAAAGGTGGAAAAAGTTCTGAAATGATTTATCTTTGTCTCATTTTTTTACAGCACAGAAACCTGACATTTTAACAGGGGTTTGTAGACTTTTTATATCCACTGTGTATATGTGTATGTATATGTGTGTGTGTGTGTATGTGTGTATATATATATATATATATATATATATATATATATATATATATATATATATATTATTCGCGCAGATGGTGCTCAGTGGAGTAAAAGTACAAGAGAGGAGAGGCTAGCAATGAGCGCCAAAGGTGCTCAGCGCAAGGCTCGCAATGAGCACCAAAGATTCTCAGAATTGCAAAAGCTTTACATTGTGTGGCAAACAGCATTGCCATGGCTTCAAATGTTATTGCCCCGTAATTTTTGACGGGCAAGTCAATAGTGACAAATATTTAGTAAATTGCCCCATTAGATCTTATGAAAGCATTATTAGAGAAAATATTATATTTCTCTTGATCTGCTGATATTATGGGGGATTTCATCTTGGACTGATAATCCGTCCTGTAATTTGAGAGTGAGGTTATCTTTCCTTTAATTTTTTTGTAAAGTGGCTATGTGAAGGACAGTCTTTCTACAATAACTGCACAGAGATCTTGTCGGACTCCTCATTTCCTATCACAAGTTGAATACAATAGTAAAAAAGGCTGTGTATATTTTACACTTAATAAAACATTTTGCATGTTTTGCATATCCTTTAAGAAACTTAACAATAAAGCATCACAGAGACAGATGAAAAGCAAAGTGCTCCTCTATTTTAGTCGGACTAGAAAACTGAAAAAGATTTGTGAGGAAATATTATTTACTGTCCCTTTAAGCCCACTATCTGTATTTTGCATTCCAATTATACATTCAAAATGATGACCTTAAAACACAGTTATGTGGGTGTAGAATAGATTCCCAAGGCTCGGTGCTAGTCTGTATAATGTATAGTAGGTTGTGGTCTGATCTGACCAACCAATAACTACTTTTGTTTCTCGTAGTTTGTTATTATCCAAATAAACCTGTCTCTCTTAGTTCTACCACACATTTATTTTGCATAAAAATGTATTGTGCTCATCAGAACCACCATTTGAATTGTACAAATTTCTACATAATGACCTAACATCTCGTGTACAGTTTCCTTCCCAACACGAGTTACTTTTTGGATGAAATTCTGCTTCTTTGAAATACACAATCCCTCCTAGCAATTTTTGTATTCTCTGTATAAACTATAATTACCTAGCCATGCAAACAGTCATGTTGTGATTTCTTTTGTAATTAAAAAGTCTTTTCCATTTGGCATCCATAGCTAGGAGCTGAAGGCAATTACCACAGAGTCTAAGATTTCTGTATATCTTGTAGGATGGTGCATTATATATAACATATGCTATTGACATTGGTGCTTAAGTAACTACATAGGCCAGCTTTTTATGGCTGTCATGGCTTAAACAGCAAGCTCTGTTAATTCACAATTACTGAGTTACACACCTGCTGTTAAACAGGGACACTCTTAAAGGAGTTCACTTTAAATTTGCTCTTATATGAAAGCGTTCAAATATAAAGGCATGTTAGGGGGTATGATCTGCTGAAGAGCATGAATGTCACGGCACATAATGTAGCTGCAGTTTGACGGGCTCTTGAGCTGCCTCTTGAACTGTTTACCCAGTCGTCTTACAGAGCTCCGTGTCGGAGAACAGCAGCTTGTGTTCTCCAAAAACACAGATAAGAAACTGGCAAACGAAGCAAGTTCCATAACTTTAACATAGATAATGTAATCTTCTCTAGGATATTTATTATAAAATAAGCTTAACAGAAGACTGAGGTCAGATTTTCGTATATGGGCTTTTAAATGAACTAATGAGCACTCCATCAGACCTAATGAGAGTATTGCCAATTGTAGAAGCCAAATAAAGTGCAGATAGAAGCTTAATGTTTGTCTCTCACCGGAGTATATCACTGTAAGCTAAAATGGTACACACCCCAGCAGTATAATTACATATAAAAGTAATAAATTAGAGGCTGATTTTTATTTTTTATTTTTTTATCAAGTGTAGCTAGGATATTTTTAAATATAGTACTGAAATGGTCTGTTAAATTACCTCAGCTGTATATAAAATATGATTTTATAAAGTAAGAATTGATGTAAATCCCACTGAATCAAATACAACTTTCATTGTATGAAATAACATTGTGGTTTATTTTTCCAAGATCTAAATTATACATTGAGAATATATATTGTCTATTTGACTTTTTTTTCTTTTCTTTTTTCTTCAATGATCATAATTATTTTTGGCTTTGCTTGACCTGCCCTGGCTTTAAACTCTGAATAGGATACGCTTTTAAAGCCAATATTTCTGCAAATCCGTAAAGAGGAACTTATTTAATATGTCTTGAAAAAATTTAAAGCATTGTAATTTTTTACTGTGGAAGAGTGGAGATAGGCACTAATTTGGATATGGCTATGGGCAGCTTTTTAAAATGTATTTAAAGGGCTAGCTGTGTCATTTCTTATAGGGAGATGCAGGAATATGATCTGGAAGAGGAACATTATTTTCCACTCCAAAGAAAAGCATTGTCCCACAATGGATGCCAATGAGGTATACATATTTCTCATACCACATGTATTGTTCACCGGGATTACCCCGACAGTGGTTCTTTGTAGACCTTGACAGTGGTTATTTTTCCCCTTGATTGTTTACCTTTTTAATCTTTTTCAGACCTGCTAATGCAGAGCGTTATAAATCCTAAGAGTCAGAGAACCACAACTCCTTAAATCTGTTGTATTAATACAGATATTTTTGATGTATAAGCACTTCTCTGGCTCCTAAAACAAAAAATGCTGGTTGTGTCCTCAAAAAAACGTAGGTTTTTAACGATCGTATTCTTTCTAAGCATAGTAAGATTGTACTGGCCAGATGAACACAATATGACTTTGTTCCGTTTTTAAGAATTTTGAAGAATCCCATCTCTAAATGTTATAGTTATCCTGGTCTACTGACCATATATGACTGATATGTAAGTGCTATGCATTTTTCCAGTGTTGGGGATAAGTTTCTTATTTATTTTGAAGGGGTAGGTTTCTTGTTTATTTAATTTACACCAGACAGGTTATATTTTTCGATAGTCTTATTACTTTGTTGACGGTGCTTCCTGTAAATTGATAATTTTTCAGTAAACATTTTTGGAAAGGATACTGTCTGTCTCTTTATTTTCTTATGAGTGGTGGTGAAGTCTGTCCACTGAGTGCTGCCAACTGTCCAGGATTGCACTATGTTTCTGGTCATGCACTTGGGCTCAACCTGAATGTGCCAGAATACATAAGCAGAATGCTTCCACAATTCTGGACTGCTGGCAGCCCTCATTGTACTGACTTTACCACCAATATATTAAGCATTATGTCTTGTGTTCAGATGTTGGGAATCGCACACTGACAATACATTTATTTTATTTTGCACATGAGTATTCTAGTTCATCAATTATGTTACTTCAAGCGTATTGCATGGCATGAATTGATGAGGGATACACATTGAATGCAAATACAGCATTATAGTTGGAGGGCATTTTACATGTATTTGTAGGATAAGTGGGTGTATGTTAACCTCTGGGGATCTGCCTTAATCAGGTGTGATTAAGCATTAGTGACTTGTAAGGGGCTCCTAAAATATTAACTTCTAGTTCCTAAATATTTTAGAAAACTACAATGTATCTCTATTTAAAGGGCCAGTTAGTACAACTTGGAGCACACCACTGTCAATTTCTCATAAAATCATGTTGAAATACTTTTTGAAACCCACAACTGCAGCTCTGTGCAGAGAGCATAACCCTTCACAAATTCATCTGTGCAGGGAAAGGACTGCTGATTTCAACTAAAAATGACAGTTGGGGGTTAACATGTTCAAAGTAGCAGGAAATGTTAAGTAACAAACTATAAATCTTTGTTTTCACAGAGCCTTCACCGCACTCTGTGTTGGCAGATATTGTTAATTATGGAACAGCCAGGAGTGTGTTTGTAAAAAGACCTAAGACAGCAGATTTTTAACATATAAACTTGGGCTCTTTCACACCAGGAAGAGCATCAACACAAAGAAAAAGGTGGCTCAGGTTAGACAAGTCTTATGAACTATTAGGGTGCCACTAGGGGTCAGAGAAATGCTAATAATCGACAAAAGGGACCCCTATGACTGTGCTAATCTCAGAGAGACAAAAAAATAAAACTTAGCTTTTAATATATTTGTTAAAAATGTTAAAATTATCAGAGGCAGGATATCAAATTCTTTAATCGCATGGGTATAATCAATCCGGAATCTATATAAAGTGCCAGTGCTTTAAATATAGCAAAGTTGAAAAATTTAAATTATTGGGTTTTATTATAGGTATAATTTCACCACTATAAGTGTTTTTAATAAAGTTATTTTAGTAAATAAAAGTGCTAGTGCTTATAATACTGAATTGTGGCATTAGAACCAATAACTAGTTGATTCTAATCAAGTGAAGTAGTGTGTAGTGATATTGCGAAAGGATAACTAAAATTGTGTAAAATTAATATGGCTAGTAATCAATAGTTGAATAGTTCCTATCTCTAATCCAGAATGACCAGTTAATGTTGCTCAGTTAGTATTGTAGTCTACTACCCAAGAGCTCCAAGGCCTAATATTAGTAATTGTTAATGACAGAATATTGCTCCATAATGATAATGTATAGTCTATTCGAATCAAGCTCCGATTCTTAGAATCTATTGTGCCACGCCGTTTAGACGCCTTGCGATGACGTCTAAACCGCGCGCACGTTCCTGCGTCTGACCCGACGCACGGTTCTGGATACCGCGAAGAGCACTTATAATGTGGTAAATAGCCCTTTGAGGACTCCTTCCTTTGCTTCTAGAAAAACCTTCTGGCTCATACATATTAAACATTTTGCCCTCCCCTACTTACAGGCATATGGGTATGCAGACCAATAGCCCTATTAAATTCCAGCCCCGTAAGTGCAACGTGAAGCATGCAGTGGCTGCGGGCTTGAAATTCCCCTGTGTTACTGTGCTATTAAATTAGAACGAGTTTGAGATACAAACCCATAAACCAGTTGTCGGACTTGCGTTTTTATGCTGTGATCAATTAAGCAAACCTGAAGTTACGGGTTTAGATGGAGCTAATGGAAACCGAGATCATCATCATTGCATCACATAAAAATGGAGATTGGATTTCAAAGTCCTACGGGCTTCAATCAAAAGCTACATTCGGACCCACATTCCATTCATAATGCAATATTAATAAAGCCACGAATATTATATTCTAATACATGCGGGTTAACACACACACCAGGATTTATCTGAAGTATTTTATTAGCCCAATTTGTGGGCTTGAGACTGTTGTGCTATTAATTCTAAGACCTAACATCACTTTCACTTTTAATAATTGTACAGTAGTGAGTTTTAAATTCTAAGTACAAGTGCTACATTTTGGACTTTACCCCCTTTGCGAGTCCTTGCAATCACTCGTACGGCTTTGGGCTCCATTTTCTTGTTACAGGCTTGCTCACGAGTGACTTCTTTGCAATTTAATAGCAAGATTGGAATTGTAGCAGTTACGGGCTTGACGGATCAAATGATTTGCAGCCCCAAAGTTCAATGTTGCTCAGCCCGTAGGCTTTTTTTTGCAGCTAACCCACAACTGCCTACGTTACAGGGATAATTTAATAGCCGCAGGACTTCATTTTTACAATGTACAATGTGAGCTACGTTTTTAAACGTAGCTCGACTTTAATAGGGCTACAAGTCACCTATTTTAAACTGATACACAGCTTTGCTTATCCATCTAGTGAGCGCCTCTTCCATCATACTAGCTCCAAAGCTTCATTATCCCCCTCTTGCACTACAGTCAAGCACATGCAAGTTTTGTCCTGCATGATACCGTTTAGGATTTATTGGCAGGTAAGGCTGACGCCAAGCGTGTGCCAGTTTCAATAAAAATCTCCTCCCTAGGGTGTCTCGGGGCTTGCAAGCATGGCGGCTCTCACAGGTGACTGTACTTGCTGAGTGCATGAAATTCATCCCCTGCAGTATGTAGATGTGGCTGTAATTAGACCCGCCTGACACAGTTCATTCAGTGTCTGCCTCTTCCAAGCAGGCTGAGGCTAAGAGAAGGGATCCAACTTCAATCTGGCAGGTGAAGTTACATTAGCAACATGCACAGTAGCTGCAGTGTTAGTGGTTATCAGGGATACAGGCTGCAAATGATCTTCTGCTTAAAGAAGATCACAGAAATGTAGATTAGACAATAAAAAGGAACCAATACGTTTCTGGAATTCTTTTTCTCTGGAAGTCTGTTCCACTTACTGCCACCATTGCTGTAAAGTCGCACTTTGGCGTATTGCCTGTAATTGTTCCATTCTCTTTGTGTACCTATATATGTAAATAATGTGTGTGTTGTATTTTAGAGCGCAGGTTTATTACTGCAATAATTTTTTTATTTACAACTGTAAAAAGTAAAGGTAAACCTTAAAGTTCAAGAGTGAGTTATCTTGCATAAGAAAATGAATGCAAGAAGAAGTCTTGCTGGAATGTGGAAGATTTATACGTAATATATAGATAAGTGGAAGAGCCTTCCAGCAGAGGTGGTGGGCCAAATACACTGTGAAAGAATTCAAGCATGCCTGGGAAAGGTATAAGTTTAATTAAGTCAGGTTGTTTAAGTAGATGGAATGGGCAGATTAAATGTACATCTGTCATCTGTGTTTTTAAGGGTTCTGGGTACTGGCTTTGTGGTTACCTCTAGATCTAAATGTGTAGAGCTGCTGTAATTGGATGTGTGTTGTTTGGGTCATTCAGTCATGTCTGACTCTCTGTGACCTCATGGCCCGCAACACACTGTGCTGATCCACTTGGTATTCATGGCAGAGATACTGGAGTGGGTTGTCAGTGCCTTCTCCAGTGGACCACAGCATACAGCTCCTAATGTTTGGGGGTCTCCCATCCAAGTACTGACCAGGAACATCCCTGCATGGCTTCAGGGTGGTGTGACCTCCTGGTTTCCTGACTGGATTCGAACCCAGATCATAGCAGTGAAAGTGCTGAATCCTAACCATTAGACCAGGGGATAAAAAGTGGAAAATTGTTGCACATTTTGCTTTTAGTAACATCCCTTAATAACAATGTCCTATTAGTAGTGTTTAAAAAGCATATATTAATAACTATATGCTGTTTACATGATAATGTATCCTAGTGTAAGAGTAAAGTGTGTCCGGGCCCTACCACAGCTGCAGTGTTCAGTGACCATATTCCAGAAACGTCCCTCTTCCCAATCTGGATCGGTTGCTTGGGACACTACTATCTTTCTTTATATTGATATATACACTACATGTGTCTGCAGAGTAGATACTTATTTCTATCCTACAAACACTGGGTGATCAGAGAGTATACTTTTACTTTGTTTGGAGAATCTAATTTCTGCCAGATAAATAAAAAATGTTGTTGACTTCATTAAGACTACTGAAGTGTCCTATTTGTAGTATGCTCTGTTGAACAACTTGGTTTGATAAAAGGCAACTTTTTTTTTATTTTTTTATAATAATTAAGGCTTAGTCTTTTTTCAATGTTAATGATTTTATTAAATGTTTGCTTTAACAACCTATGTTTTGTATTTGCTCTTTTTAAATGGTTAGCCACCTTGGGGTAATGTGGATTCAGATCAAAGTTCTATTCAGTTTTTTTGAAAGACTGCCTCTTTTTATATAGCTGACTACAGAGCTAAATAGAAGTGTAAATCCCAGTAATATTACTTCCTCACGCTACAGGCAGACTATACAAAATGACTCAAATAGTCAGCTGAATTTAAGATTTTCTTTAAAAATGCTGTTATGACCTTGGTTTACTTGGTTAATAGCGTTGTCAGGTTGGGAAATGTAACAAATTGCAGTGGTCCCTTTTAAAGCATGGCGCAAATGCACAGTACACCACAAGAGTATTGTATAGACATGGTACCGTAGAACAGAGGTGGGCAAGTCCAGTCCTGGAGAGCCCAACACAGGCCTGTATTTGAGGATATCCTTTCTGTGCCCAGGTGAGTGAATCAGGATGACTGAAGAAGCAATTCACTCACCTGAACACATCGGTGTCTTGAAAACAAAGCGCGCCAACACATGCACGCACAGACTACTGCGCGCCTGACAATAGCATGCGCCGGACTACAGGTTAGGTGGCCTTATGCGTGTTAGGGTTGCAGGTTTTAGGCATCTGGGTTTTAGGGTTAGGCTTCGGGGTCTTAGGGTTAGAGGTTTTAGGGTTAGGCTTTAGGGTCTTAGGGTTAGAGGTTTTAGCGTTATGATTCTTAACCCTAAAACCTCTAGCTTCTTAGAGTTAGCTTTAGTGATCTTAAAGTTAGGCTTAGGGGGGCTCAGGGCACCAGGCATTACAAGCTTGCACGCTTTTAACACAGCGCATTTGTCGCCCGTTTTTACACAACACGCATTTGTCGGTCCTCTGCACTAATTACGGGGTGCCGATCGCAGCAGGGCTATCCTCAAACCTGGCCTGTGTGGGGCTCTCTTGCTCATCCCCTGCCCAGGAGGGTCTTATTTCCTGCCACAAAATAGCATTCTCATAGAAGAAAGCACACATATCCTCCATATTAAAGTAAACCCTGATAGGGGTACTGTTTAATTTTAATCCATTAAGGGTGCATTGTGGTCTCATGCAATCCACAGCCAAGCAAATAAAAAAAATGCCTAGTAATGCTATTAATTTGCAAACCCTTTTGCTGATTTATTATCCTTTTTAATTACATTTGCTGGAGTCCCTGTAAATTATAGCTCTTATTTAGTAAACATGATTACTAACAAAACACAAATATGTATAATCTCTTTATTTTCCATAAATGCAGGTTTCTTCCGAGTCCTTTTTATAGCAGAGCTGCCGTTGAGTTTTACATAGTAGAAAATCCCAGGAAATTCTCCTGCAGGGGGCTCAGATTAGTGCGCAGATGGAGAGTCACATACACAGAGGGCTTAATTAAACTTTCTTCTCTTTAATTAAAAACTTCTGCACTGTGGTTACCATTCATGTGCTCTAAAATAATTGGGCCTGAAGCACTGAGGGATCTTTTCAAGTTTGATCAGTCATTTGAGCTATTATTATGCTTTTTTTTAGGATAATCCGGTCTTATTTTATTGACATACACAGTATTTATGTGTTTATTTATATTTCTCTATATTTATTTTCTTAAAATGGACGTCTTACTTGGGGATGGATAAGTGGAGAAGCAGCTTTGCTCTGGAACATGTAACAGAAACCTTCATATACTTACAGATATGACTTGCCAAACCCAGAGGATATTCATAGGAACCATTACTACTCTCATACTGTTGTGGTAATAAGAAATTGTAGAAATCTGTTGGGCTTACACAGCAAGTGTTAATTAAATATTTATACCATTATACTGCATTCCTGCATACACATCTGTTTACCTCGCTTTTTTCCCATACATATATACATATATAATATAAATAAATCTCTATCTGCTGCATTACACAGCTTTTATGCAAAGCCAAGGTTGGATTATACACAAGCTGGGAATCCTATCCATGTACAGATGTTTCAAGCTTTCTGGCTATCATCAGCGTGGAGCGGGATCCCCGTTTGTGTTGTGGACCTTTTTATGAGTAGGTAGTTCACCAAAACAATCATTTTTAATATATGGTGGGCAAAATAGCAAAATAAGCCATCCACCAGTATGAATAGTACATCTGTGTTCACATTTAAATGTCTAAAACAAGTTAAAAAACCCATTTCCTGCTCAGAATTCCAAGATTCTGCACAAGCTGGGATCCTGCCACACGCTGATGATATGCAGTAACGCCTGTATGTGAGTAGCATTCCCAGCTTGTGTATAATCCAATTTTGGCTTTGCATAAATGCTGTGTAATGCAGCGGGCATAAGCTTAAATTAAAGGAAGCCATGTTTAAAATGGTTATGTATACAAGAGCATAGTTTTTGTGGGCACATTTGCATGTCCCTGCTCGGCTTCCCAGTGCAGTGTAATAACTGTATTTCTTGGAATGCTGAGCAGGAAACCAGTGTTTTAACTTATAGATACAGCAGACAGTCTTGTATGGCAAACTCTTTGACACAAGCAAAGTCTGGTAAAATGAAGAATTTGTATAAATATGCGTTCATGCGCATATCTTACACTTGTAGATCCCAATCTTTTTGATCTGGGGCACCATGGCTTGTTTCTAATGCTCGGGGGAACCTGCCTCCGAAGAATGTTTTTATCAGAATGATACTACAGGGGACACATGGAATTTTCATCTAGTTTTCCATGAATTTAAATAGAGTCCATGTTAACTGCAGACAAGTTAATCAATTATCTGTAACTGTGAATGACGGTAGTGTATATTTTTAAGGTGCTAGGCTCTCCTCCTCTGTCTTGTTCCTGAGGTCTGAAGTATTGGCGCTACTCCCAGGACAGTTGTTGGCAGCCACTGTTTCTTATGTTGGTATTTATACTTCCAACCATGTGAAGTTTTTACCAAACTTCAGGTTTTGTCAGGATATTTAGGGCAATCATTTGGCCGTATGAATCCTTTAATATTTGCTTCTCTTTCTGTGTGTACCCCTCCCCTGTGTAGTGCACATATCTGCTGGTTCTTCCTGTACAGTGCAAGTTAAAGGTGAATAAGTCAGATTATAGATCTGTGCAGACCATAAATGGAGCATGCTGCTTTCTGTTATCAGTTTGAACTCTGGGGCATTTGCTGGGGTCAGAGAAGAGGATGCTGGCGTGTTTTACTGTCTTCCTCTTGTATCATCTTGAATCAAGCTAGTTAAAGCTCATCTGTGTGTCCAGAGGATGGATGTGAATGTCCTTTCATTACAGCCTGCAAAGTGCTTAAATACATCATGTTATTTGTCTATACTTCTGCAAAGACACAGAGCCAGCATCTGTGTGCCTGCAAAGCCCCCTGGCCTTAAAGGACCACTGCAACTTAAGAAAGACACTTGCTTGTTGAGTGTGTAAAAAAAACAAAACATTTTGGGATTGTTGCATCAGATCCGGATGAGGTTGTGTCTTGTAAAGATCAGTGTAAGGAGAGATGGGGAGGAAGGAACTGATATAAGTCTAGAGTTTCCACTTACTGGCTTGGAAGTGAACATCTTGCATCATTCAATGCAACCATAGCTCTCCAGAAATGTATATGCCTCTCTCACACACATAACTTCCACCAACTTATCATGGATCACACCTAAAGATCCATGTATCAACATATATTTTTACATAATTTATATATATATATATATATATATATATATATATATATATATATATATGTATATATGTATGTGTATATATGTATGTGTGTGTGTATATATATATATATATATATATATATATGTATATATATATATATATATATATATATATATATATATATATATATATATATTCATTAAAAAAATATATATAGATATAATTTTTTTCATCTTGCAGAAAAAATGCACAATGAGTGAGGATGAAGTCTATATTGAATGGAACTAGGGTGGTACAAAGGTTGGGTGAGGGGAGCCGGGACAGATAAAACCCCTCTAATGAAAGCAAAGCAGAATGCTCCTATTTGAGTTTTTGTTAGTTGTGCCTATGGCAAAATATTAATTTTTGTTATCCCTCACAACTTATACTGCACTTTCTTCTATATTCCTAATCATTTCTTGTAATTGTGGCCTCCATAATTACAATACAAATATATAATGGGCTGGTTAACTTGCGTAATTAACCTTTCGCTGCAAAGGTTTCAATCAATTAATCCTGTACCTTGTTATTATGTTTTTTTTTTTTTCTTTTAGTATGTCATTTGTCTTCATTATAAGAAACCTTAATGTTGCTTGTAGTTTCTGTTGTTATTAATAGGTGTTCTGCGATATTTGTGTTACACAAGCTGATTTGCACTTGGAATCTGTCACTACAAAGTTCACATTACAATACCAGGGAATTGTACCTTTGGCTTTTCTGTTTGAGAGCATGAAAGTTGTTGTACTATATAAAGGATCCCATATACATTTTGTTAGGTTATAGCTGTAAATAGGGATAACAAACAATCAAAGGTCCATAAAGCTATTTGTTTGTGTATGGTAGTAAAATAATTAATACATTAATAAATTAATATTCTTTACCTATTTGGAAGTAATATATGCAGGAAGCATTGTGCTGAAGAGCTGACAATCTGTTTTGCTGGTCCTGCAGCATATAATGTAGGTTTGCTCTGTTGTGGAGCTGAGGTGTAAGTGTCAGCAATGTGTGCAGGGTGTAGTGTAAATTGGCTGCGTGTGCGAGGGAAAGCCGTTAGGGTAGCTGTGTACTGTTTTAGCGTCCTTGCTAATGGTGTATCTTGTACCTCGTACGGCATTTTGGAAAATCCGTATGTGCTTGGTGGTGTTTCGCGTGTTTAGAGTCCGGCAGCCTTATTTTCGTTTTTTTTCACTGCCATTTTTTCTCTCGCTTCAGGGATTTCCGTGTGTGTAAACTCTTTAATTTGTACTTAAAATGAGGTGTAACTTCACTTGCAGAGGTCCTGGGTGCCCCCCCTTGCTGTGGGTAAGCTTTTTATGTATTTGTTGTGTCTATTTATTGTGTTTTATGTGCGGGCGTTTTAAGGTCGTATTTTTGCAAAGTCGTAATGTGTTTTTTGTTTTTTTTTTCGAAGTCCCGCGACTCGTATTTTTGGATGGTAAGTCCATAATTTTGCGGTGTAAGTCCCGCCTGCGGCTCATTGTAGCCGACGTGGGAGCCTCCACCTCGCTTCGCGAGGGTCCGCATTTGCGGGCCGAAAGCCGTAGGGATAAGCGCCTACGGTGCTCATCACCAGCGCAAGAAACGTCTTTGGCGCTCCTTGCCATCAATATATATGTGATAAAATCTTAAAACCTTAGACATCAGATCACAAATATTATAATGTTAAAAGCTACCTTTGTAATGTGTAAACCATACTCCTCTAACTGCATGATGGACTTGTGGGAGTTCCATGTTCTTTAAGCCCTGTGGCTTTCAGCTCATTGTGTACAATGCCTTTCTGATCCCTCAGGCAGTCATTTGGGTAATTTACCTCCTCTATACATTGCTTAGAGAGGTTGAATGTTTATTTAAATCATGATTCATTTACAGTGATTTGGATTACAGAGGTGGACTGTGGATTTCTGAAGAAAAGTACATTTGTGGTCATTAATTTCCCAGCATACTAAGACCTGGGGAGAAGCGGTGACTTCATTATCCATAGTGTAGTTTAAATACATTACAAATAGCTGTCAGCTTCTCTAACCTCTCTATATTGAGGATGTACAGAGCTTCCTCGCAAATTGCTTCCAGAAACCCTTTTCTTGTATCATATAGTTTGTAAAACCACAGCCGTAAACTTCCCAGTAATTTGTGTTGGTGGGAGCTCGATTCAAATACTTCCTGATGGCAGGAATCCTGTATTACTGCGTTTGCTTTAAGGACAGTATATTTAAAGGGACAACATCATCATCATCTCTTTACTTTAACGTATCTTAAAAAGAACCAACAAAACTGCCTTGAAGCTAAACAGTCTTGGGACTTGATCTCCCTCCTCTTGGAAAGCTCTGAGTTGGACAATATTGACCTTGAACTGATTCAACCCTTCCACAGGCAAACATTGGGTTTTCATTTAGGGAGAAATTTAATTGTAGTAATAATAATATTAATGGTAATAATAATAATAATAATAATAATAATAATAATAATAATAATAATATAGATAGGACCACAATTAAAGTGTACTCAATTGAAATCAGGGCAGACAAATCTTATTACCCTGTGTAAAAATGTTCTTAATCTTAAAAAATGGAAAGCAACCAATTGGTCAAACCAAAAATTAATATTATTAATATTAATATTATTAATAATAGTAATATTATTATTATTATTATTATTATTATTATTATTATTATTATTATTATAAATAAAAGACTGGTGAAATGCATGGCCATGTCCAAATTGTGGTCCTATCTGACTGAGCATGGTAGAGAGTTCCAGATTCCTGGTGCTCCAGACATAAAAGGTTTGTGAGTAGATTCTGGGATGGTTAATACATTTTCACCTGAGTTGTAACAAGAGGAGAGTTTTCTATGTCAGGCCGAGATTGAAATGCAAGCAGTCTTTCAAAAAATGGAGATCATTTACATTGGGGAGCTGTTGGTTTGAGTTCTATTTAAGTGGAAAAAGAGCAGTTATGTGTCAGAAGCCAGAAGATGGATAACTTGAATCCCTGACCCATTTAAGTTATTCTGACGGTGGCACAAAGTAACATGGGGATGAGTGAATACATTTTCTAAGACAGTCAATTCTCAGGGAATGTGGAAGATGTGGTGGGTGCTTTGGGAAAATGGTGGAACAATGCCTGATCAAGCACTGCAGACACATTTGTACAGTGCATATTTTAATGTTGGTGTAGAGTATGAAATCAATGTTTTTTTGTTTGACTAATTGGTTGCTTTCCACTTTTTAAGATTAAGAAAATTTTTGCACAGGGTAATAAGATTTGTGACACCCTAAATGTTTTTTTTTTTTTTTTTTGGTCTGCCCTGATTTCAATTGAGTACACTTTAATTTAAAGATAAGCTCCTTCATAAGGCATCTATAACTGTAATTAATGGTAGTGTTATGTTTAAAGTGTTGGGCTCTCCTCCTCTTCTCTTTTTGTTAGTAGATAAAGTTTTATAAACCAGCACTGGTCCTAGGACCAGTTGTTCAGAACCACTGTGCTAGTTCATTATCAGCGTTAAGTGATAATATTTGTGATAGCCTTGTAATAATTTGGATAGTCCAAATAACAATAAGTCCATTTGTTTCTGTGCGTCGAAGTACTAGACATGAAATTACGAGAGTGTGGAAAGTATGGAGTTAAAGTGTATACATTATGTGAGTGAGGGAATTAAGGCTTGAGCATCAAAGGTTGACAAGAGTGGGAAGTTGGTTTGATTATCCTATTCTCTACTGTGAAGAAGGTACATTGTGGTGTTTGTGGTATATTTACAGATTCCTTTTCACCTTTTATAAGTAGCTTATTCCTGTGGTTTTGCTGTGGTTTCAGCCAAGGATTCCTTTCTGTGTGTACAAGTTGTGTTTACAATAACACTCTTACCACTAGACCTGAGATTCCCTCATGAGGAAACGGTAGGCTTGTTTCAGTGCACTTTTACTCCATTTGATGATGCTGACTTTCTAAAATGGTAAAAAGAGTTGTAGTGCTTTAAAAGATCCTCTTGCTTTCTAACAGGACATGGAACTTATTTATATACACCACAATGATGATAATATTTCAGATAATTATAATTTTTTTATATAGCACTTTTTTCTCCTATTTAGACTCAAAATGCTCTACAATACTCAGTCAGATATTGTGGTACCCAAACATTTGGGTAAACAAATATATCTTCAGCTTACTTAATTTTTTTTAAAGTGCCATAAGCAGTTCAGCTACACCCTACCGATGAGGCCCAACAAAGGCCGAAACGTATGCTTGAGGTTTGCCGTTTCTCCTGTTTAGGGTAGAAATGCCTGGTATTTCGGGGTTGGGTCACTCTTGTGAGTGGGACCAGACTGATATACTACAGGATATTTCTCCCTGTGAAGGGCACAAGTGAGCTAAAAGAGGTGCTCTCTGTGTGTATTATCCTGTCCATAGAGCTAACCTATTAAGTTTAGTTTATTCTCTGATTGAGCACCTCTATTTTTTTTAATTTTTTTTATGACTAAAAGCTAAAGCATAAAAGATGCCAAGCAAACTCTTCATATATTTAGCTCTGATGCACTTGTAGGGAACCAAGAATACTTTCATGTGACTGGACCCTAATCCTTTTAGAGCTTGAAAGTTAAAGGATCACTCCACTCTGGGGGAAAAAATACATTTGAATCCACATAAATTTATTCTGTAATTTTAGCAAAATATGTAAAATATTGCTCAGTAAAGGAACTGCCATTCGCTTTTCACATTGTTTCACCAGGATCCTCCTCCACCTTCTTTAAGTTGCTCTTTGCTACAGAATCTACAAAGATGACATCATTGTTGTGGGTGGAACCCCCACTATCTTGGCAGGGTCCACTTACAACATGACTAGGGGAGTGTACAGTCAGCTGTTGGTGTGAACCATCATTCTAGCAGGAAAAAGCTTTTTATAAAATAAAAAAAAGTGAAATACATATTATTGTACAACAAGCACAAATCTCCAATTAAATATACTAAATAATTATGCTTGGATTAGGATCCTAGTGTGGCTAAAATGAGTGGTAAAATAAAGCAAGTAAGCCCATTTATCTCACTAAATTGTGTACAGAAGAGATTCATTTTAATGTAATTTAAGCAAGCCATTTCACAAGTTGATGGGTACCAGTGTATAGAATGAAAAATGGGTGTTGTGACAGGGGCTTGTCTCTTTTTGTTGGCAGACTTGTCGCATCCTCTGCAGGCCGTGGGATTACTGATTTGTTTGACCTAGAATGAGTACATTGCAGTAGTCAAGCCGTAGTCCAGTCACAAAGTGAAGGCCCAGTGCATCTAGATGCTCTGAAGGAATCCAATCCTTAATTCTTAATATTTTTCAGATGGAAGAAATAGGTTTTGATTGCTGTTAAGACTTGATGGTTAAATGGTAATTCACACTTCTGAATAATGCATCTGTAATCTTCCATATTCCAGGTCCTTCTTTAGGTTTTCTTTAATAGGATGATGCCATCCCGACCAATTCTTGCTCAGTTTTGTCAGGGTTTAGCTTCAGACCACCGGCCCTCACCCATTCTAGGAGAGCAATCCTTGCTTAATAACCCTTTATAATTTGTGCTTGGTTTAAATGATAGATAAAAGTAGTGTCATCAATATAGGACAACATTGTCTACTTTATTACTATTATAGCACCAATTGGAAGCTTGTACACAGCACACAACATGGGAGATAAAATGGATCCTTGTTATGGTCTACTAAAATATCATGGTCCAAAGTGTCCAATGCTGCAGAGTGGTCAAGGAGGATTAGTAAAGATTAGTCACCCTACTTCTCTTTCATCAGCATTTTATTTAGGGCATGTTCTGTCCCTGGAAGTGGTTGTAAAAGGTTTTATAGATCTAAAGTGGCTTCGGCCTGTGGTTAGTGGTGGTGGAACTTTGGGTGAGAAGGGTACAGAGATCCCCCCCTAAAAATGATTATTATTAGGGGTTCTAATATTGGACCACACTTATGTATGCCTCTCTGATTTTATATCTGGCCTTTTCTTTATTACCACAGTATATAACGTGAGGCCTCCCGTTCTGTTTTCCCTCGCGTGTGCTGTATCTCTCTTTCCTTGCTTGCTCTCCCCTCCTTTTCCACTTTGCTGTAACCTTTTCCCTCCGTACAACAGCCAGGTCCCTCCTTTCTGGGCTGACACAGAGCAGCACATAAGTGATAAGTGATGGCTCGGAGATCATTCCCTGCCTGCGGTCACCGGCACCAGCTCTCACATTTTATGAGAGGTCTGGGATTTGTCCACCTCTTCTTTTTTTTATTGTGTAAATAAATAAAAGTGCACTCAAAACCGCTGCTCTCTACAATATTATCCTTGAACTAGTCCTTAATGAAGACAAACACAGGGCTTTGCTGCCATGAACATCTTTTTATAGATGTCTTCTTTTTTAGTTAACTTCCTGTATTCTTACTTCATTGCGCTGGACATTGAAATATTCATCAGTGATTTTTTTTGATTTTTTATGAAAGGTGTGCTGATTTAAGAAACATTATAGTTAAATATGAATGTTTCTCTGTTTTTACTATTAAACATAATGCATATCTAATCAACATTTTATTAACGGGTTTAAAAGCTTTGCTTTTACTCACTGAAACCATCCAAGCAGTTTCTGCAAATGCCCATCCCCTGTAACCCATGCACACAATGTCTCTATTGGTACTAGATGTACAGACTGTAGTAATAGATGGACAAACCGATCACAGATTGTCTGTTCATAAACAGAGACACTGTGCACATGGGGCAGACCTTTGTTGGGACTGTTTGGAAGGTTTTTTTGAGTAAAAAACAATCTTTTAAGCACTTTTTAATAAAATGATGTTTAGATATGCAAACACTTTTTATTTTCATTGTAAAAACTAGAATGGAATGGAGGGGAAATAAACTGGTGGGGAGTAGAATATTGTGTGTGGAATGATGGAGGATAATGAGGGGGACTGTGGGGATGGAGCGTGGAAGAGAAAGGGAACTGGAGGGTATATTTAACTGAGAGGGATGGTGTAGGAAAGACAAAACTGGAGGATTGGGATGCTTGGTATGTGATAAAGAAAAGTGTAATTCCATATGTGTAGGTTTATATCACTGTATAAACCTGTCTAGTGGGACCATAACCATTGTAATATGACATTTTATCAGCAGAATAACAAGGGTGTGCCTTGCACTTGTGTATTTTATGGAAGTGTACTTAAAAGGTTGGGATCTAATCTTGAACATTCCTACTGGTGTATATTATACGGTGCGATAACTAAAAAAAACAGGTTGGGAATCCTACAGAGAAAGCTGGGGAGGTCTCCTAACCCGGGGCTTGCTGCGTGCTTCGTTGTCTGACGGCATTCCTTTAAAATGCTTTTGACTTGTGACTCATTGTGGATATGAAATGTTTGACACCTTGGCACTGTGTCTTTCTGCTAATTGTCATTTAACCAAAACAGTATTGGCAAACCCTACAATAAAACGTACGCCCGTCCTAATTTAATGCCTAAAATACTGTATCTGACAACTGATAGGTAGAACTCTTGTTGTTCATAAGGTTTTCATTCCCCCAAAGCTTTGCACCCCCAATCTCTTGCTAACAGGGTATTAAGACTCTTTCATAAATGTCAGTGCTTATTGTGTACTCTTTATAGCTGTGTTATAAGAAATGAGATCTTGTTTACTGCAATTGGAGAGAATTCCTTGCTGCATATGCTAACACACATACATAATAAGACGAAATTGCACGGGAAGTAGGAAATCTCCTCTCCTGTCGTGACAGTCATTTACAGCGGCTCCAAGTAAATGTCAGATTAGTAGAGCTTGCTGAATTTAACCTCTCCAAAGCTGGAGCCTGCATTCATTGAGGGCAGTGGTTCTCATCCCTTCGGAAACAATGTGCATGCTTGTGAAGTATGTAACCAGCTTATAAATAGTTTCATAAGCCATTAATTTAAAAAAAAATGTTTGTTTATATACAGTCATCTCCTTTTCTGACTTGAGTATTTGCTACTATCTTGTAGAATGGGAGGTTGTATTTATCGTATCTATCTGTGGAGGAAGAGACGAGTGAGAAGAAAGAACATTTTTTACATCATTGCCTCTTTTTTTTTTTAGGGTTTGACACTGGCCACCTTAACTGCAGGACTGTAAACTATAAATTAATAATCCTCAATTTTTTTTTAATTATTAATTTGTAACACCCCAACATATTATCTTGCTCTATACAGGGGCAAGTTCAAGATAAAAACAATATTAACACAGTTGAAAAGAATAGAGAACCCTGTCTTTGAGCTTCAAATCAAATGCACGCAGTGATTTCCCTAACCTCCTTTGATGGAAAACTCATAAACCTTACAAACTAAGGGTATGGATGAGTTCTAGACGGCTGAAGGTGGTAAGCTTCATTAAATAGATGTGTTTTTAGTGAGGATTTGAGGATAGTCTACTGGAGCGAGGCAAAGAGTTACAAAGAATAGGGGCAGCAACAGAAAAGTCCTCACAGCACGAGTGAGAGGACGTGATTAGAGAGGAGGAAAGAAGGTCATGTGAAGAGGTCGGTTGAGTGAGTGTTTAGAGACGAGAGCAGAGATATAAGGGGGTGCACTATTGTTGAGGGCTTTATACTTTAAGATAATTATTTTACATTCTATTCTGGTGGTTATAGGATGCC